>JAQFYZ010003020.1:0-14733 GCA_034695085.1 Cylindroiulus punctatus | reverse complement strand
AATCGCAAACAGGCGATTGCATCCTATTGGTCAAGGACATACGTCACAGTTTGTTCTGTGATTGAAAATATTATAGTTCGGAAATGCAGAACTTTGCAACATTTCAATAAGTCACCAAAAACCTTCTTGGATAAAGGGAAGTGACGTTGGCTTTGGGACAGTTGCAGGAGATTAGCCAGACTGACGTCAGTAATCCCTTCCGTCCAAGAGGGGGAGAAATGACCTATATGCAAGTCTGGCAGGAATGTACACTCTTAAAAGCTAGCAACCAAATGACCCAAATGCAATACATTTTACTTTATACAAATTTCAGAGTCATTGGTTTCCATGGGAACCATGCTGCTTTTGTCCATTCCAACAAATATCACCTTCTAAAGGTGCTAAATTTAAGCATCAGTTCCATATGAGTTGATTTAATAGAACTTTCTAAAGGTTTAAGGGTGCTTAATGGAAGCATTACTTCATAAAAATGAACAAAATATAGACAATGTATAATTTCCAATTTATTAAACATTATTTACATACAAAATTAAGCATTTGCTTCAATGAACAAGACAACTTATCCATTGGTTCATGCAATTTCTCATTAAAAAAAGGCTCTTTGTATATGAGATAGTGTATTTTTAACCTGTTTAGGATAGGCAATATTGTGCACAAAATACACTGGTATTAGGCAAGCAATAACTTAAGTCTTGTGGTAAACTGTTGCTTTAACCACTGCAACACCATCCATGCAGATTGTAAATTTCAAGTCTTGTCCAAAGACTTCTTGCACTTCTTTCAAAGCACTTCTTGTATCAATCTGCACACAACTATATAGGCTGCAGGGTGCCTGAAATGATATAAAGAGATATATATTATTAAAAAAATGAAATAAAATTTTCTTTCTGTAAATAAGGTGTGCATTATACGGACTTTATCAAATGAAAAAAGAAAATCTTCATTTTCTCCAAAAAAAACACGGCAGCCCTGAAAAGCCGAGTCTTTTATTGGATTCTATAACTGTTATCAAAAATAGAAAAGCAACCACATTAATACAGTTCAATTAACAAGAAATTTTACTTTAAGTGTTTTGATTTGAAACTTACCGTCATCTTCAGATAACACTTAGCAGTTGAGTTCATCAGTTAAACGTTGAATAGTTGAACCTTTTTTCATTTTTTTGTTGATTATTGGTCTTAATTTTTTAAGTTGTTTGGAGTAATTATCAACAATAATTTCCTCCATACTAATGCCATAAAACAATTGCATCACAAGGAAAATCTGTAATAAATTGAAGGTAAACATTAAAATGCAATCAGAAAAAATGTTATCACCATAACAAATTAAATATTACCATATAAGGCTCAATTAAAAAGGAGCCATTTGTACAACCTCATCTGCCTTGTGCTCCAAAATAAAATCTCAAACATATTGATGTACTTTACTAAGTACATTTTTCATTTTCTCAAGATTTCTTTCGGGCTGATTGTATTCAGCACACAGCACTGCCATCATTTTGCTTGCATCAACATCAGGTATCTCATCTGAGGCATTCTAAAAAAAGTATAGATAACAAAGTTAAAGTATACATTTGCACTGACAATTTTTGTTTATATCCACAGAATGCTTACTTCTGTAACGGTGAGGTAACGAGGCGAAGACATTAGTTGACATTCTTGCTTGCTTCTTCACTGCGGAGGCATTTCTTTTAGATGCACAGTGTGAAATTTTTTCTGCACTGCTGCAACTGCTGATATGTGTGCCAAGGGCCTATGTTCCTTTTTCATTTTAGTTGTTAATGAACTCTAAATAGTGCTTAAGAAGTAATACTAAGGTTACAGAAGAACACTTTAAAAACACTCGCAAAAGAAATAATAAACAATGTTCAATGACAGATTATTTCAATTAAATCATCACTGTGCCCTCAGAAAAGTTGTACAATAATGTATAAAATATGTTATGCAAGTATAAAAACAATGTAGTTTTAAAACAATTTCTTCTGGCTACTGATATAACGAACAAAGGTTATAACGAACAAATTTTGATGGTCCCATGCAATTTGTTTTAACGGGGTTCGACTGTATTACTGTATGCAAAACCATTTGCAAAGAAAGGAAGTACTTGTTTGTGACACAATAATATATGTGGTGAATGTCCCTTTAGCAGTTTTCAGAGTAGTTACTAAATAGTTCAAGAAAAAAAAAACATTCATTTCCACCAATAGCTTCACAGCACTATAAATATCCAAGGGACTATGGTCAACCTCATTTCCAGGAGATAGCAAAATCCAAAAATGGGTATAAATTACCTCAAATGCATGTAAATGACTTGAAAAAGACAATGTTTGTAAAAGGTTTACGCACAGATAAAAGGTACCCTATATAGAAATAATGTACTTTACAGTTCAAAACACTGGTATTTTCTCTTCATGAGTAATATCGATGATAAAGCACATATTCACTGCATAATCTTTTACATCATACTGTAGGGATGACAGCTTGATAAATGTATCCTCATTTCATTTTATAATTAGTTGAATTTCCAACTGTAGTTGTTCAGGGAAAGCAGTTAGCTGCACTTTAACATTTTCCCCCAAAATTGGCATTGGATCTAAAGATTCAGAATAATATTCCCAGCATTGCCTCATCTGATGTCGCTTTGCTAATGTTTGGCAAATATTTTTAAAATTGCAAACTACTGAAGCTAGTCTTTTAAAATAGAAATGCTTAGCTTCAAATCTAAGACACCATAGATGATGCAATGGTCCAAACATTTTTGTTAGTCTCGCATAGTGTATCAAGTAATGCACCTTTGGAGTTATACTATTAGGGAAGTGCTGCACAAAGCTGGCAAGGAAGTCCGCAATTTTCACCTCCACAAATGGTAGCCATTCAATTTCAATCACTGGGGCAATTAGAATATCAACAATATCTCTAAACTGCAAATAAAATTCCCAGAATTCATCATTGTTGGGAATATATCGGCCTATGATAAATGGCAGCAATTGAAATAGGCATAACCTTTCCGTAGCTTTCCCTGAGATGACACCGGTATGGCTAAAAGCTTTTCTTGAAAGCTCAGTTGGTTTGCACCATTTAGCTGTTTGGTCAATTTCAACAATAAAGGAATTATGCCTTCTAACACATCTTGCATTAAATCAGGTGGCAAGCAGTTAATAACACTAAAAAAATTCAACTCATCAAATGCACAATGACTATTTACACACTATTCTTCTTTTAAATCAGGATTGCTTTTAACAGCCACTACTTGACTGGAGTGATTCAGTTGTGCATAAAACAACTTGACCCTCACTTACAACATCTAGTTTCTCTTGTTGCCATACACACTACAGATTTTTGCAAACCTAAATGACCTATTGAAACCACCAAAATGATGGGCAGATAGGTTGTCCATAGAAACTGTTGCTACAGCACCAAATACTTTCACAGTCTCGCCTTTAATTTGGATTTCAATGCCTTGCTCTAATGATTTTAAATCTGCTATCAAAGGCTGCAGTATTTTGTCGTATGAATGCTCTTTTACAACCTTTTCCTTAACAAGTATGCACATATGAATGTGCTTCAGTCTTGAATTATACTTAATAGGCAAGTTTCCAATGGTAAAATAGAAACAGAATTTTATGCAGACATTTTTTTGATCCTAATGGATTTACAACCTCAAACTCATCACTGTATAGATGAAGCCGAATGCAAATTTTATAGTTTGCTGAAAGAAGACGATGCAAATTAAACAATGTTCCATCAGTGTAATTACACAGGCATTCAGATCTCAACCTATTCTTATGAACTTCATTAAGTATTTCATCATTGTTCAACTGCTTTTCTAAAAGCTTTAAAATAGTGTAACGGTGAAGCACCGAGGCAAAGACGAAGAACAGCAAAACAAGCGTTTATTTCGAGTTAAAGGCCAACTTGGCCATATCGCAGTCTCAGTTGAAGGCCCACTCGGCCAATTATCACAATTGTCACAGAGGGCCAACCTGGCCGCCACAGGTACACGAGTTTAAACAGAGAGCCCGACAGGCAATATAAATTCAAATTAATAAGCCATTTGGCCATTCAAACAGTTCCAATTAATAGGCCAACTCGGCCACACAAAACAGTTCCAATCAATGGGCCAACTCGGCCATGCAAAACAGTCCTTGTTTAAGGCCAGCTTGGCCACACAGAAAAACTCTCATCGAGGAGACAACAAATAAAACGGCGCGTTGCACTTGGGGCTAAGCCCCCATGCCGGAATCAGGGCCTTGGCCTACCACAAACAAAAAGAGCAACTAGCTCATCTGCCGTCCCACACCTGACTGCCGGGCCAAGCGCGCCCAGCTCCACCAGGTCACCTCGCATTGCAGGTGGCGCCACGCCCGGGGTCGGGGCGCCAGGGTCACCCTATTGGTCCTACAAGGTCGCTGGCCCAATTATCTGGGTCACAGCTCGAGGGCAACTAGGTGCCCGTGACACCCCCCCTAAAACGTGACGTAGGAACACACAAAAAAAAGAACAAACAACGAAAACAGTACAAAAAGGAGGAGAAAAAAAATCATTGGCCACAAAATAAGCAAAAACAAAAAAGTACAAGACTACATCAATGCCACCGGACTATGCTCATCGTAAACGAAGATGACGTCGTTAAACCCGAAACGAATACGGTCGCGCTGCATCTGGCGACGCTCATGATCGGAGGTAGGAGGACATAAGTACCATCAGAACATCACCTCACGGCGACGCTCTTGAAAGGTTTGGACCTGGTGAGTCCAACCCTGGGCCACACGCGTAGACGGCGGGGGCGGCACATCATAGCGGTCCTCAAAGGCCCGCTCCTCCAATGGCGACAGTACAGCACCGGCCGATCCCACAGGGAAGATAAGGTCCTCCACCGGGAGATAGGTCATGCGGCGCAGGCATCTGGCAATCTCCCTAGAGCGATCCTCTGGCTCCATAGGCGGCAAAGGGAGAGAGCGGGACTCCGGAGGAGCCCACGGCAGATTTCGCATGGGAAATGGGGCGAAATCAGTGATGTCCAGCGATCGTGGCCGCCAGAAAAAGTGTGTAGGCCGCTCAAGTTGGAATGGCGGCAACGTACGTGGAACCGAAGCGACAGAAAGACGACGACGCGGGCGACGATGTGGAAACGGACGCCGAACTGGAGAGTCGTGAGCCGAGTCCCTCGAAGCTGCAAACATCACGGATTGCGACGGCAATGGACTCGGGGATCGAACTGACGAACGAGGTGATGACCAAGGAGGCGAATGGTCCGGCGAACGTGGAACCGGACGCACAACAGCCTGGACCGGGGAATCCACTCGACCAATATCCTCGGCCGTAATGCCCAAACCAGCAGAGCCAGTAGATATTGCAGGCGAAGCAATCGGCGATGACACGACGATGGTGGCAGAAGTTAAAGTCGTCACCATCGACGAACGAGAGGTGTAAATGGCCTGTGTATCCTGGCAGAAATAGGCCGAACCGCGACCACGAGGCACAGAAACAGACCGCACTGATCGGGGGAATCCGGAAACGATCCTGGGGCCGACGAAACAATCGCCACAGGCTCCAACGACGAAGTGGCATCGCCCGGACGGCGATCCGACGGACGAGGATGGCCCCAATAGCAACGACCCCGAGCCTTCGAAGGTCGAACAGAAGGGGCTGTAGCAAAGTCCGAAACTGCAGGTTCGGAAACCGGAACAAAAGACTCGTCCCTTACCGTCAGGTGGCCAATATCAGGCATTACAGGATCGGCCACAGGCGCAGGATCCGGCACATATAGCACAAGGCCAACAGGAGCTGACGCAGGCACGGCCGTCGAAACAGAGGCCATGGCAGGCCTGGCCACCATAGCGGGGGTCAACTCAGGCGCGGCAACAGGAACAAGGCCAGAGGTCACATGGCCACCATGAGGCACGACACGAACCCGAATTACAGAACCAGGCGTTGCCAGATGGAATGACACCGGTTCGAAGTTGGTAACGTCAATAGCGACATGAACCTTTCTGGTGGCCCATCACCAGTTGAAGAAGCAGGAGGCGAAGGCGTAGACATCTCAAGCGGAATAATCAACGCACGTGGGACCGAAGACAAAACACGTTGACACGAGGCGAACGTCAAACGGCAAATGGCGGCTACAGGCGATAGACGCTTGCGGTGGCGGAAAAAAAACATCGCCCAATTAAAGCGCTCCTGCCTAAAGCTTCACAAAAAGTGCGCGGGCCATTCAAACTAGTAGAAATGGCACAGGATTGACAAACATCCACCAAAGGGCGGGAAACGAAACGCTTAAGGTGTACGACATGAGAAACTGAAATTGCCGGAGTACCCCGACGGGTGTCCCGGAAAGCATAATTTAGAGCGGAACGACGCTCCACAATTTTGTAAGGACCATGATAGCGAGGTCCCAGTTTACCAGGACCAGAACGCTTAGGGGCCAAGTCCCTTTTTGAGCACCCAATCTCCCACCTGAAAGGTGACAGCCCGATGATGCCTATCAAAAGTTTGTTTCTATATCTGCTGGGCATGTTGTAAACAGGCCCCAGCACGAACACGACGTCGGAGCAAGGAAACATTAGGGCCAACTGTGGGAGGCGTACCAGTGAAATTGTAAACAGGCAATCGCGACTGGAACCCGTGCATTAATATGAAAGGACTGGTTTGCAACGACTCCTGCACAGCAGCATTATAGGCCGCAACAGCTGCAGGAAGACGAAGAGCCCAATCCCTACCATCCGCACCTGGAGGCAATGAGGTGCACAAAAGCACCTGTAAGGTTTGTATAGTACGCTCAACAAGGCCATCAGCCTGCTGATGATAGGGTGTAGAGGCCCGATGAGAAATACAATACTTTGTAAAAAATGCCTGACACCGACCGCTCAATTGTGGTGTACCACTGTCAGAGGTAAGGGCCTGAGGCACACCAAAACGGTCAAACAATCGCAAAAAAACTTTTCGATGGCCAAAGCATTTGCCCGGTGAATGGCCGTAGCTACACAAAAATGAGTGGCATAATCAACGGCCACCAACCAATATGCCACTCCACCAACTGAAGGTGGAAGGGGACCGACAAAATCGAATCCCCACCGATCAGCTGGAGAATCAACAATGATAGGTTCTAATAGCCCTTGAGGCAATTTAGTAGGCAGCTTATTGAGCTGACACTGCGAACATGAGGCCACATAGCGCTTTAAAGAGGCACAAAATAGTGGCCAGTAATATGCGGCATAAACTAAAGCAAGAGTGCGTTTAATGCCAAAATGGCCAGCCAAAGGGTGATCGTGACACTCTCGTATCACATCCTCACGCATGTGAGCCGGGACAACAAGAAGCAGTCGAGGAGGATCTGAGGGAAGAAAAAAATAAAGCACACAACCCAGCAAAACGTAGCCCCGCGGGGGAACCGCGTGAACCGAAACGCGATCCCGTAGGGCAACCAGCCCCGGATCCTTGCGCTGTTCCGCGGCCATACCCGAATGGGCTTGAAGGGCGAAAGAAAAAGCATTATCATAACCACCACATGGCCAAGAACCTCTCTTGTCAGAAAACATCCGCAACAAGTAGACATAGGAGTCGTCCTCATCCAATACCGAAGAGGGGGCTGGCACAGGAAAACGACTTAAACAATCGGCATCGGTATGCAGAGCACCACGCCGATACCGAACTGTATATGAAAACTCCTTCATACGGGCGGCCCAACGGCCTAGCCGAGAAGAAGGGTTTTTTAATGAACGTAAATAGCAAAGAGCATGGTGGTCCGTGACGATCGTAAAAGGCATCAAAAACAAATAATGATGAAATTTATCACAGGCCCAAACGATCGCCAGGGCCTCCAGCTCAGTAACCGTATAACGTGTCTCCGCAGGGAGCAGTGCCCGCGAAGCGTATACTAATAAGCGACGCTGCTCAGCCTCTCCCTGATAAAGAACAGCTCCCAATCCAATGCCAGAAGCATCCGTATGCAATGCCAAGGGCAGAGCCTGATCAAACATGGCCAAAACTGGGGCTGAGCAAAGAGCATCCTTCAGGCCATCGAACGCCGTCTGGCACAAAGGAGTCCAGGAAAACGGAGCGGATTCCCGGATCAATTCGACCAAAGGCCTTGAAAGAACAGCAACTCCCTCGATAAACCGCCGGTAATATCCGGCCAAACCCAGGAAACTACGCACCGCAGAACGAGTGACCGGAACGGGGAAAGACCGAATGGCCATAGTCTTCTCAGGATCCATCAATATACCCTGGGTGTTTACGACATGGCCAAGATACTTTACCTCCTCAAAACCAAAAAAACACTTGGAGGGCTTGAGCCGGACATTGTGCAAAAGCAGGACATCGAAGACACGACCCAGCCGCTCCAAGAATTGCTGGAAGGAAGAACCAAAGACAATGATATCGTCCAAATAGATTAGACAACATTCCCATTTCAACCCAAAGAACGCCTGATCCAAACCTCGCTGCATCGTTGCCGGGGCGTTACATAGCCCAAAACGCATCCGCGTGAACTCAAAATGTCCCACGGAGCAGGAGAAAGCTGTTTTCTCCTGGTCAGCCGGGGACATGGGCAACTGCCAAAAACCGGACATCATGTCCAGTGTGGCAAACCACTTTGAGCCCTGCAGAGAGTTAAGGGCATCATCGATGCGGGGGAGGGGATAGCTGTCTACTTTAGTCACGGCATTTAACCGACGGTAGTCTACACAAAAACGAGCCGTACCATCCTTCTTCCTAACCAGAACAACGGGAGACGCGTAAGGACGACAACTCCCTGATGGAGCATTTCATCCAGCTCCTTACGGATAACACCGCGGACTTTAGGGGAAGAACGGCACAACGGGACATAGATAGAGGGTGCCTCGCTAGTATTTATAGTATGCGGTGGCAATTTACTAAGGCCTAATTCGTGAACCGAAAGGGCAAAAGAAGCACGATGGCCACGCAACAAGGCCAATAAGGCAGCACGCTGAGCATCTGTCAAAGTGGGACCCAGTTGTAACTGATTCAACCAGGATAAGTCCTCAAAAAAAGGCTGCGAACAGTCGGCAGTCGCACGCGCAGAATTTGCACCAACATGCAAAGTGCCCGCACCGCCGACATGGGCACCATCCAAAGGCCAAATCTCGAAATCGTCCACGTCCGGAGGAGCCGCCGAAACATAGGCAATGCACGCCCCCGCCGATAACGTCGTAGCCTCGCCTGACAAATTGCCAACGTAAAATGGGTGGCAAGGCGAACTATCATAGCGAAAAATACCTCGAGCAGCACGCGCCGAATCACCCTCCCCAGCAGCAGGCTCCACCCACCAAAGGGCGTCGTCCGGGATGACCGTAGGCAGTCAGCACAGAACAACAGAGGACGAACACGGAGGCAACGTCACAGGGTGAGCAAGGCAGACTGGCACTAACGACACACGACAGAGCGAAGGAACTGAGGAGATTGGGTCCAGCACAGAAATATCTGTCAGCCAGGCCCCCCCGCCGGGTGGTGCTTCCGGCCGCATAGACAGTGCGCCCCGCGGATCGAGTACATCAGCACTCGCATCCGCCGGGCGGGCTGTCCCGCACACTGGCACCGTACCGAAGGAGAAGGTCACACTAGGAGCATCCTGCCAACAAAAACATTGCAAAATTGGCAACATAATCAATCCAAACCAAGTAAGGAAATCCCATCCCAAAAGTACAAGATCCCCTGGCTGATTTAACACTCGGAAAGTATACAAGAACTTTCGCCCCAACAATTCAAAAGTAATTTGACAAACCCCGACAGAGTCCACCAATCCTTGCGAGGCGTCATGCAATCGCTGATCCGACGGGCGCAAAGGGCGGATTGACCCACCCAACAGGGCTGCCACGCCTTTGAAGAGTACGGACAGCACGGAACCGGAATCAACGGTGGCCAGCACAGCATGTCGCGAACACAACATCCACGCGGTAGGCAAGGGCTGCAAGGACGGAGTCATGAGATGATGCAAAGAGTCAGCTGGAGCAGTAGATGAGGTCTCTACATCATCCAACGGATGACGACGAGGTGCAGTCCGCACGGACGGGCAGTCTCGCTGGATATGGCCGACTCCTCCGCAACCCCAACAAACGGTAGCCGGATCGTTGGGGCTGCCTGGGGGTGGCCGAGACGAAGATCTCGCCAACGACGGCCGAAGAGGAGGGCGTGAGGCCGACGACGAACACGACGAAGCACGTGAAGTCGAAGATCGACGGGGCGGCGACGGCCAACGACGAGACCGACCAGCCTCCAATTCTATGAGAAGCTGCCATAAAGCCAACAGAAGTAATCAACCGGCCACAGATGAAATCGTGAAATTCCGGCAATAGGCCACGAATGGCAGTAGACGTCTTCTGGGCGTCGGACATAGCCGGGTCGACTTGCGAGCATAAGTAATTGATGTCAATCAAGTAATCACGAACCAACTCGTTATGGCTCTGATGTCGCGAGTACAGCAGATGTTGCAAATCAGCGGCTCAATCAGGCAGGCCGAATAGGTTTAGCAGGGTCACCCGTAATACAGGCCACGTAACAGTGGCCAAAGATGACGCGCAAGAGGCATGCCAACGGCCTGCGCGGCCAGTCAAATGGACACGCAGTTGACGAGGCAAATCGCTCTCTGGATATCCCTCAGCCACAGCAACAGTCTCGAAATCGACCAAAAATTGGCCAACATCCGTGGAACCATCGAACGTCGGAAAACGGTAGCGTCTATCACGAAGATTGGTGCTGGCAGGTTGAGGAGCCACCGGAAACGGGACAGATAAAGGCGGCAACGCAACCTGTGACGGGGGGAACGGATCTATCGCACAGTTATCCACGACAGGGCCCAACGGGGGCATCGGCAAAACAACTGGCTCCAACGGGAGGAGATGAACATAAGGCCGTGATGACGACGGAAGAACGGGCGTAGCACTAGGCAAAACCGACGCCGCAGCCGGAGGCAATGGACTAACACAAGCAAGAATACTGGCCAGATCATCCGGCCGCGAACGCAGGTAAGCAGCCACATCCTCGATCGACAAAAGGCCATCTTCATGGACGTCATGTAATTTAGGGACAACAGATAAACGTTCCAACGGCGGTGGAAAGGCCAAAATCGGAGGCCAATCCAAAAAGGACGTCGGCGGACAATTGACCTAATCAGCATTACCGGCAGGAATTGCACCATCCTTTTTAACTTGATTGGTGGGTGGCGTGCGTTGCAACGCTGACGAAACCGACGGAGACAAAGTATCCAACGGGGTGGGAGCAGTATCGGCCCGCACACGGCCAGAACGAAGGTAGGAGGCCGCAGCTTCGGCCATAGCAGAAAATCACGGGTAGGTGTAGCACGGAGAACGATCGCACCTCCACCATGTAATGGTGAAGCACCGAGGCGAAGACGAAGAACGGCAAAACAAGCGTTTATTTCGAGTTAAAGGCCAACTTGGCCATATCACAGTCTCAGTTGAAGGCCCACTCGGCCAATTATCACAATTGTCACAGAGGGCCAACCTGGCCACAGGTACACGAGTTTAAACAGAGAGCCCAACAGGCAATATAACTTCCAATTAATAGGCCATTTAGCCATTCAAACAGTTCCAATTAATAGGCCAACTCGGCCACACAAAACAGTTCCAATCAATGGGCCAACTCGGCCATGCAAAACAGTCCTTGTTTAAGGCCAGCTTGGCCACACAGAAAAACTCCTCGAGGAGACAACAAATAAAACGGCGCATTGCACTTGGGGCTAAGCCCCGCGCCGGAATCAGGGCCTTGGCCTACCACAAACAAAAAGAGCAACTAGCTCATCTGCCGTCCCACACCTAACCGCCGGGCCAAGCGCGCCCAGCTCACCAGGTCACCTCGCATTGCACGTCGCGCCACGCCTGGGGTCGGGGCGCCAGGGTCACCCTATTGGTCCTACAAGGTCGCTGGCCCAACTATCTGGGTCACAGCTCGAGGGCAACAAGGTGCCCCTGACAATAGGCACATATTGAAAAGTCTTTCTTTACATTTACACAATTTGTAAGAAAATATTCAATTGGCTCAACCAATCCCAAATTTTCTACACAATATGACTGGAGCTGGTAAGTTGTCTCTACTGCACTAACTGATCTAGAATAAAAACAGTCATTTTGAATAAAATTGTGAAGTATAGAATTTTTAGGCAGTGTTATGTTGCTTTCTTTGATTTCAGCAGCAAGTAATTCCTTGAATTTTTCCCCAATTAAAGAAAACATTGTCTTCATTTCTGTAATAATGTCAGCTTGGACAACAACTGGCAATAAATGCTTTTCCCGAATTTTTAAAATAAGCAAGGCAAAATGCCTGGTCAATTTATCCTCTGTTATTAACAGCGGTTGGTGATATTAGTATAAATTTTACTGTTATCAGTATTGTTATACTGACCAGCAGTGGTAATACAAAAAAAAGCATTTAATAAATTATTACTATGTACACTAAAATTATCGTGTTTGTAGTGATATTCAAGCCACCATAAAAATTTCATTCATTTTCAGTTAAAATATATGAAATTGGCACTGAATTTTATAGTTGCTATAATGCTGTCACTATATCAGTACTCACACTATAGTGACACATACTGATGTCACTACAAATCAGTACACTGTATACTGACACAACTAGACATCACTACACATCAGTATTTGCAATGTAAATGTGATGTCATAGGGCACGATAGGTGTCTCATATGATATTTAGGACCACTAGGTGCTTCACGTGATGTCAGGACCACTAGGTATCTTATACAATGAAAGAAGCACCAGGTGTCTAATGTTGAATTAGGTGGGGTATTATGTGTTTCATATATAGAGCCCTTTGTGCCTCTTAGGTCCGTATGTGTCTCATGTCACATTTGGATCACTAGTGGTCCCACATGATGTTAGAAGAGCGACTTGGTGTCCATATTGCATGTTAGGGTCACTACAATTGTAGACGTTCCAGGTCACGTAAATCACATAAGGCCAATACACAGTAGATGTCTCAGATGATGTTTAGGGCCATTACTGTTCCACGTAATGTCGAACCACTATGTGGGACATACAGTATGATGTTAGCAGGACCACTAGGTGTCAACTGTGACGTTAGTAGAACTATTAGGTGCTATAATGTGTCTCATAGATTACTATGTGCCTAATAGGTTCATTCTGCCCCATAGGTCCCAATGTGTCTTTCGTCACATTTGTATAATGAAGTACTTACCCATGTGATGTTCATTGGGCGACTAGGTCATGTTTGGGTCACTGTGTCATATTTTGCGTTAGGGCCTATATGTGCCTCATGTCACGTGATATGTTAGGACCACAAAGTGTCTAATGTCACATATTAGGGCCAGTGTGTCACTCACATGGTGTTAGGCGCCTCTTACGTGACATTTGTATGACCATGCAGTATAGTTGCGTGCATGCTGGAAAATTTTGGTTAACGAAGTCTATGAGAGTTAAAAATATGGTCAAAATATAACTAGCCTCTTTTCACTTGTACCAGTAGTCAAGTGGTTAGAGTGCCTGCCTGCAAAGCCAAAGATGAGAGAACAGAGGATTGAATCCCACCAAAGTAGGTTAAAAAATACCACTAATAATAGTGATATCACTAAGCATACTGGTATCACTATCATATCAGTAGTCCAAAAAACCACTATTGGTCACTATATATGTTATACTGGTATCACTATTTTGTCAGTATAGTTTCATATTGACATCGGTATAGTATTATCACTATGATATCAGTAGTCCAAAAAACCACTATTGATCACTAATGATAGTGATACAGCATAGTGACCGTATACTAATCTTTCCACAAGGGTAAACAGAGGGGTGGGTAAATCCATCTCCTAAACTGTTATGGCTACAACCTTCATATTTTCCAAGTATGTTCCTTATGTGCCAAAAACCCTGCTAACAAAGTGTCTTTTTCGTATTATCCCCACAAAGGGGTTAAACAGAGGGGTGGGTAAATGCATCTCCTAAACCGTTATAGCTACAACCTTCTTTTTTTCATGTGCATTCCTTAGGTGCCGAAAACCCTGCTTACAAAGTGTCTTTTTCGTATTACCCCTACAAAGGGGTTAAACAGGGAGGTGGGTAAATGCATCTCCTAAACCGTTAGGGCTACAACCTTCATATTTTCCATGTGCGTTCCTTAGGTGCCGAAAACCCTGCTTACAAAGTTCCTTTTTCGGATAACCCCCACAAAGGGGTTAAACAGAGGAGTGGGTAAATGCAACTCCTAAACCATTAGGGCTACAACCTTTATATTTTCCATGTGTGTTGATTAGGTGCCAAAAGCCCCGCAAAACAAAATGACTTTTTCGTATTACCCCCGCAAAGGGGTTAAACAGAGGGGTGGGTAAATGCATCTCCTAAAAAGTTAGGGCTACAACCTTCATATTTTCCATGTGCGTTCCTTAGGTGCCGAAAACCCTGCTAATAGTGTCTTTTAGGTATTACCCACACAAATGGGATAAAAAGAGGGGTGGGTAAATGCATCTCCTAAACCGTTAGATCTACAATCTTCATATAATCCATTTGTGTTCCATTATGTGCGAGGAACCGTGCTAACAATGTGTCTTCTTTGTATTACCCCCACAAGAGGGTTACACAGAGGGATGGGTAAATACATTTTTAAAACTGTTAGGGATTCACCCTTGAAATTTTGCTGGCACGTGCCATCCCATGAAACATTTTTATGTCATAAGAAGAGCATATTCTTGCAACGACCATTACGTTGAAACATCATGAGAATG
>JAQFYZ010003019.1:0-14734 GCA_034695085.1 Cylindroiulus punctatus | reverse complement strand
AAGGTGTTTTGAATGGAGTGCAGGGGTGTCCCCAAATTCACAGGGATTTTTCAAACGGCCTATAATGGCCCTTAAGGCCCATCGAAAGTGCGTGTGACTTTGGGGACACCCTGCACAAAATTGCGAAACTCAATTTCTCCTTTCCTGATCAACATATTAGAATATTTTTTTTTTTGCAGACATTAAGAGGGACTTGCGTTTTATTGGAAGTGCTCTTTGACAACTTGTGGAAATGCATATCATATTAATAAAAACGATAATTCTACGTTCGACTTTGTATTTTGCTTTTGAGAGATAGATGACAGCACCTGCCGTCTGAATGGGAATATAAGAGGTCTAGAATTTGGAGCAATTCTAAAAACGAAATGTCTTTTAATTTTGTATAGTGCAGGAGCTTACTATCAATATGTGCAGTTGTGCAGTCTTCAGTAAAAAGAATCATAAGAATTCTACAATGTACAATTTGGGGAATCATCTAAGTGGATGAGGTGATAAGTAATGATCACCTAGTTTTCTTCATTTACTATTCATGCACACGAATGCATTGACTCCTTCTCGGTACAATGCGTTAACAATACTTTTGGAGAAAAAAAAATGGATCAAACTTAATTAACCGAATGGTTCCGTTATGCAAGTCTATATTTAGACCTAACATAAGAGAAAAATGGGTTTCGATTTTTCGAGAGCACAACTGCCTCGACAAACCTTAATGATACTTCTAATTGAATCAGAAGCATATAAGGTAATGCGTGTGAATGATCGATGGTTGCCAGGCGAACAAATATTCATAAAATTAGCATTCATGATTAATCGTGTCACGATGAATTATTACGTCGCTTTATGAATTTATTGCTCAACCGGTATATCCACACGCCGATATTCATAATATTAGCTTTTATCCGCCTCCTTCTACCACTCACATTGCGATAATTGTGATTTAAAATTTAATCAACCATGTACGTACATTTAACACCACATTGCCAACGTCATTCTTAATCAATTTTATATTTATCTGCGGCCGTGGCTTAATGAGACAGGCCTAAAACACGCAACTGCACTCAACATCGACGGTTAAACACCATGTTTGACAAATTAAGGCAATGTACGAATAAGCGTGGGTGGACAATCAGTCAAAAGAGCAAGGTTAATGACCAAGCATGGACATGTGCCATTGGCGAGCAACGCCGATAGGTGGGGTGAGCGTCGGCGGTGCCAAACAATCAATTTAGTTGTCAGTCAAAAATAATGCAAATCCGTTTTGAGCGCGAGGGAGTGCGATTCAAATCGGACTAATTAACTTTCTCGTTAATAACTTCGCTCAATCTCATTTGCTCGGTTTGTCGGTTATAAGGAGCAAAAATGGTTGAAGTCATTAAGCAAACATGCCAAAAAATATCCAACGGTTTTAACGAAATAATCATCATAACAACACTAAAACTGAAACCTAATTATTTTGCCTAAATATCATATTTTCGTATGCAGAAATCCACGCGTACGAACTAAAACGACGCTTTCATTTAATGTAACACGCGAGATAAGTAAAAATTATCCGAATAGTTTTTTCGAGAAAAGCGAACCATCTGGTGTTAAAACATGAAGCAGCCAGCACAAAATTATTTTAATGGCTGGCACTAACTGAGAATTACGAGCTCGTTACTGCAAAAATATCTGCAAAATTTCAGAGCAGGCAAATGTATCAAATTCGCAGATGTGGCTAACGTACAGCATTTGTTGTTATGTCGCTGCTATAAGATTATTGATAAGCGTAACTAAAACCAGCAAAAAATACATGTATACTGTAAATATGGCTGGCTATAAATGAATGAGCGCTTTCAAAAAATAGGCCCGCAGAAACTTGATACGAAATGTAACAAAACTGAATACGAATGCCAATCAACCATGCGCGACATAAAAGCTTCATTAATGTTGATAACCAAGATGAAATTTAAAACCAGCATAAAAATCCATTGTTTATAATATTCTTTCGTTAGGAGTTCGTACATAAGAAGACGTTAATGTTCTGATTTCATAGACTGAAGGCTTGTTTAGGATTACTGCAGGATTTATTTTGGGCGGTGGGTTACTGGGTGGCCAATGATAAGGGAAAATTAAAACCGAAAACTCTATAGCCGCATGATGGAAGAGATAGGCTTTTTTCTCATCAAATATCTAAGTCAACGTCATAAAGTCTCCTCTGTATTAATTATTAATGCGTGAAAGAGATTAAGGGCCGAGTTTTGATGATAATCAGATACATTTAAGACGATCGTGTACGAAGTTCGATGAACTTTCGTCGGCAATATCATTCCATCAAATGGTGGGATCATGTTTCATAAATGGCCATTCATGAATTTTTTACATCAAAAAGTGAAGAAAAATGAAACCTCGACCTTTCCAAGCTGACCAGAAATCCCTCGTAGCCATCATTTTAAACGTTAAACCATATAAATAACACCCACCAAAGAAAATTCATATAATGTATGCAAACTTTCTTCACAGAAGAAAAATATTGTTTCCCATTCTGGTTATTAATTGCATATTTGTTGATGTTTAATTAAAGACTGGACCATGAATGAAAATCTAGTTCCGATTATCAATCCCAGTCTAACATTGTGATGCCGACCGTAACAGAGGTAGGGAAACCACCTTTCATAAAATAATTTTGGGGCGTGAGCAGTCACGCTGGTAAAATTGATTTTGAAAATGTCAGGTTATCAAACTTAGTTGTCCAGCATGGCTCCGACTAACTTTGCCTTTCAGACATTTCAATTTCCTTTCATTGACATTATCAGTTCGTGTTGAAATATGTTCGTGACATCGAGGAAGAGAAAAAAATGTAGGTCTATTTGAAATATTCATGATCTGTCCACGTCGTTACACTGTACACACGTGTATGCCATTTACACATTAATTAGTAACGAAATCATCGCACATAACTTACAGAACATGTAGAATAATTATTATACATTCAGAAAACTATTGGCATGGAGACGAAAGCGAAATCACACGAGTTATCCTGGTTATCCAGTGTCATTTTCCCAGGCACGAGGTAAACAAAATTCGTAATTCTCAAAAACATTTCAGTTTAAGAAAACAAAGCAGTGTTAATTGAAAAAAGGCATTATTGGGTATGGTGGAATTAATTATTATGCCATATCATTTTTGAGCTAATTTTGTGAGCATCATGATGAGCAAACAAACTGTGAGGATCCTGTTTAATATCAAAAAAAATACCTGCGATATCAGCAAATGACGGCTATTTTAATACCTTAATTTCATGATTATTAACTTTGAACAAATCAATGAACTTCCCCTTCCCCAGTCTCTTATTCGGTGCCTGATGTCCTTTATCCAAACATTTCAGTTTCCTGATTCCCATAAGATAGTCGCGTCAACGCTCCCAGCCTCTTATTCTTAGCTGAAACTAATTAATGAGCGATCTCTTCGATGGTTTATTGAGTTTATGCAGTGGGCTTATGGTTAAGCCAGGATTTCGAGTATATACATGGTGATAAATTCCGCAGCTTGTCAGCTGTCAATTAAATGGGCCGGGTATTCTGCAATGCCAAAAATATGACAATGCAAATATTGCAACGAGAACAAAAAAAATCAATGCGTGGCGGATTACATGTGTTTTCGCAGAGGCGCGTGTGACAGCTAATTTGCATGAAACCCTCGGACAAGTGTTTGCCAGATGCACGACCGATAACGAGCGCGCACCCTAGTGGCTGGTCGAGATAACTACGTGCAGACTGGGCCAATTAGGGCAGGGGTCAGCGCCTCACGTTTTGCCAACTACACCGTACATAGCATGCCCAAATTGGAAAACAACTGACGAAAACCGAACTTGCCCACACACTGTCAAAACATGCGTTTAACTTAAAGCAAAGCATAATTTAACGAGGTTACACGACTCCAGCAAGTCCCTGGATGACCTATGGATGGTCAATTAGAATACATAGGACAAAAGATTTTGAGAATCGGAAAAAAACAATTTGAGTAATAGACAGCACGTTCATCCTCCCAAACAGGACTTAAAAGAGTTAATTAAGATTCGCATTGATTCGTGAAGATGTCGTTAGCGTCTAGAGCTCGCATTTAACGGTAATTAAGAGTTTTGATAAAACGCAGGCATTTTGACTCAAGTTACGTCTCAGACCAAAGTTGACGTTTGGAGCCAATGACCCGAACTGTTTATTCCTTTAGCGTGGATGGGTTATTTACATTTCTGTAATCAAGCTCGACCACTTCGTGGTGCAATGACATCATCCACTTAACATTTGGTTTCAATCAAATTCCCCCCGTTTTATCAACAAAAGCAACCACGAATGGCTAGTACGTACAGCTAGATTGCCCATTTCGAGGGGCAACCTGAATGTGTACGATTTACATTTCCACTCAAAAATGTGGATAAATTACATCCAGTTTGAAGATTTTTGCTGGACGTATATGTACATATATGAGTAATTGCTATACATGAACATGCAACACATCCCTGGGCACTTTGACTTTCTTGGCCACATGTTATGCTGCTACTGCTTTAAAAATTGCGAAATATATCACGAAACCTAGTTATAAAAAAATACCAGCCATCAGCATTCTTCTCCCTCAGCTAAAGGAATCTATAGACGAGCAAGCTTCATTTTTACGTGCCTTTCCCATTCGACTTTTAAAACCCTTCTAGGCGTCTTGATAAGATTTGACGATGGCCAGACCACGCTCATGATAATACACATTGAAATGAATCCTCCTTCTTATTTATTTGTTCCTTAAAAGAAAAGTGTGCTATCGTGGAAACATCATAAAAGAAGAACACTGATTTACAGGTTAGCTATTTCAATTTGGTCTCCCATAGGATATATCCTCTTACATGTATTTAACGGCGAAGAAAAGAAATACTTTGACAAATTATCGTTAATTTCGACCTAGAGTTTAAAAGAAGGAAGACACTGGATTAAAAAAATATTCGTTTGTTGGAAATAATTGCACAGTAATTTTAATTAAGTTTAAAAGCCATCCAAAACGCTAGGGTCATCACAGGATCACGTGGGCCTATTTTCATTTTGAATTGCATTTGAAATTTACATCAAAACATACTGATCCAATAACACAACAGACTACAATCAATAATAAAAATGGTTGTTAAGGAAATTGCCATCGAACTGTATTGTGATCCAGTGTGAAGCGACTTGAAAATTACCATGGTAATGGTCCGTTGCATGTGTTTGCCATAGTGATTGCATTTACAATGCCCGAATTCCAAAAAATACCCACAACCAAGCTTAACAGTTGGTTAATTTTTTGATGGAAAATAAGCTATTTCAAGCACGACAAACTAAACAGCAGCTCGTGTTACCGTCATGCATGCATTTTTTTAAAAGTCATTATTTAATGCTTATCATCAGTTCACCTAGGCCTACCAACACACTAAACTATACATAGTTAACTATACTGTATATTTAGTTGCCACGGCAATCAGTTTAAAATAAATTAGGACCCTCCTAATTTATACACAGTACTTTTCATTACTGTTTATGAAGCACAAACAAAAACAGTAGAATAAAAAGGGGAGTCGTCCCTTTTTACAGGCCATTAACTCGCCTTGCCTTCCGAAATACTATAGACAATTCGTTTTAATTGAGTCGAAAATTACACAGCGTGACGCCATTGTCATTGGAAGACAAGACGTATACATGTGTCTACACGACAGTCGGATAAGTCAAATTTGCAACCATGTCGTAATGCGGAAGCTACAAACAAAACTAATGGGGTTGCAGACGTCTTCATTGTCTGATGAAATGCATAAATAATATTAAATATTTTTGTAACGATAATCTATAGTAGTGTACCTTTATTTTTTGAGGTTAGAGGACACATAGCATTCTGTAACATACCTTCCCCGATCTGTGAAACCTTTGTACATTTCATAATGACTTTGAGTAGTAAACCAAAAGTTATCTCTGGGCTTTCCACAAACAGCCTTCCACTTCTAAAAATTCAAAGCGTTTTCATTTTCCATACGGCAAACTAAAACTGACATCATTTCTCACCATTGAATCCAATCAAAGTTCTGAATTACCATATTTTTAAATTCAGCAGGTGCTTGAATAGAAGTTTAAAAACTGTTAAATTCTTAGTTGATGCATTGCAGTTGCGTTTACAAAACCTGCTGATAATGTCTGCCCATGGAACATTAATTCAAGCACGTCCATGAGTGGGCGAAATCGTATACAAAAATTTCCTCATTTTGTGAGACCTCCCATGGCGTTTACAAGGGGCACAAAATGGCAGCGCAACAAATCTTGACGTATAATGTCATGGCAGTTATCATCGAGGATCATCATAAACGTCATTTTAATATTCCCACTAAAAGATTACGGTACGCGAGCATATGCACGTCCCTTTTGGTCAAACTGGTCATAATTTTTTTGAAATGCCCGTGGAGATATCATCGAGCCATAAAACGGCCACTTCGTACTGCGGCGAAACGTTACCTCGAGTTGGACAAACATAAATAACATTTATATTAATTCAGGCAATCAGAGTACGAAGCAGCCCAGCGGGTGAGCTTGAATTCATGAGAGAATTTGCCTCTGTTGCCATGTAACGTGTCCAGGGGATGACTCGAACAATTTTAATTTGAGACAATGAATTGTGGAAGATTGGAAACAGAAACAGGCGGCACTACATCAAAATCCAAACGAGGAAATGTTGTATTTTAAACGCTCAACGTGAACGAAATGAGAAGTACTGTATTCCCCATGAGTTGAACATCAACACATAAAATGGCAGATGTTCGTTGCAATAATATCAAAATCACCGCAATTACTGTTTTAAAACAACCCATGCCATGAATAGCTGAAGACATTTATTTGCAGATAACCAAATGTCGAAAAATTCGCATATTTAAAATAACTTATGTTCAATTTTAAAATAAATTTAGAATATCATTCACGCTTTTCTGGTTATTTCCTTAAAATAATTAGGTTAATAGTTCACTTTATCTTTGTGAAATGTTGACAATTTCATCAAAACAACAATTTTCGAGATTTAGTTTTTACCTGGCCTAAGGACATGTATGTACAATAATATTGTAGAGTCTGATAAACTACATGTATTACAGCGAGACCAGCTGGTACTACTTTTTTGGAAAGTTGCTCCTTGTAACAGTTTCTTTCCAAATTAACTTCAAAAAGACTTTACGCACGAAGTTAGGATATAATTTACAGCTGGTTAAGAAATGGAAATAAAGGCAAACAAGCCTTATCGATGGCAGTTACCTTCATTGTATAGACAATAAAATAATTTGCTGTTGAATTTCATAGGCGTATTAATTGGACTGAAAATACGCAAGACATATACAGCTAATAGAGGGAAACCTCTCAATTCAATGAAATACTCGATCATCAATATACCTTGAGATGAAAGTGCATTACATGACGAAGGTCGTCACAATTTTAATTCCAATGAATTGAATTTCATTGTTGATTCGTGATTAAAAACACACTCAAGGATACAAAACTCCAAAACAGCTATTATTTCCAGTATGTGATTACATTCATCATGCTAATTGCGTATTTGACTTAGAGGTGTAATTAAACACCCCTCATCAAAATAGGAAAATGGGAAGGAAATGTGAGTTATTATCGTATATTTTAAATATTAATAAAAGGGAGCCTTGACAAGAATTGAGAAAATGTTTTAAGGCCACGAAATATTGGATTGTGGTGGGCGATGTAATTGAAACAAAACTATTCAACAGGGTGTCTAAATTTTGTTGTTTGATGTACAGGTACATGTACACTGTATGCGAACAAAAACGTTGGTGAGACCGGTAAAGTTTTTGAAAAGTAATACAGCAACATGTTACAATCAAAAACTCCACAAAATTGAATAACCAGAACAGATGTAAAGGGATTGCACAAAAGAACATAAAACTTGCACATGGTTTTTATCCCGCTAGTTGGACATCAAAATTGATCGAAACCACTTTCCCCATCTGTCGACGGTTTATTTTGAGGGAAAACTCGGTCGTTAACGTAAAACGGTGAAAATTAAATGGCTACCGTATGTCACCCTTGCTGCACAGCCCCCATGCCAGGCAGGTAAAATAAAAATTCGCCATTTGATTTGTAACAGACAACGAACGTCACTAATTTCAGGCTGCAGACTAAATGCTATGAACCCCTCTACATATCTCTATGTGTTTTGGCTTGCCACCTTCAAAACGTTTGAAGCAGCGCCAAATTTAAATTGGCTAAATATTTTCGAAACACCCTGTATACGACAGCTTCGTCATTTCACGATTTTAGGTCATGGCTAATAAAAGTTATCATACTTGATAAATGGTTTAGTACATATCGACTGCTCGCTAATAAATATTTATGGCGTTCACGTTTAGGTTAACGTTTGAAAATCTTCCAACATTCGTCAACGCTAGCAAAAATTGTAAACAACGAAAAGTAATTACATAACAAAGCCCTGTGTAGCATTAAACAAAGAACATGAAAGCCATTATATGCGATTTAGAGAAAACCAAAGTATAGCTATGACAGCAACTGAAATATTGCGTTGAATATCCCTGACTTTTACAAAATAAGTCACTTTTCTCTGACTTTTCCATGTCTTTCCAATTAACCTGACAATTCTAGGTTCTACAGGTAGGGGCAGTCCTATAGCTAGCTGCCACATTCAGGGACAACTAAAAATATCATTTCAAAGTATTGCACGTGCACACTTTCTTGCCCAGTTGCATTAGTTTGAAAACGCTCATTTAAATCTCGCCGAGCTTTTGTTTTCTGTCGTCATTATCATAACGAGCGCACTCGCCATCAAAACATATTTCTTCCCCCTTGTCCTCGAGCGAGTGGACCACCCACGAAAACGATTTATCAAAAGCTAAAAAAGGCTCTTTTTAATAAACGAATAAGACAAACCCCGAAAACAAACGGTCAAAAGAACGTTATTTAAATGCGTTTGGCCCTTAGCAGCTTAGCTGAATAACAGCCTGGCATCAAAAAACAACGCATGCAGCATTCCTACTATTTCGGCTACATTTACTTTCATCCCCTCGCGCCATCACAATCCCCTTTGACACTAACAGGGTGACTTTACGAATTATATTTCCTCGAACATCCCACAGCAATGTGCATCATTCCCAGGTGGAGCACGATCAGAAACAAAATACATGAATGTTTGGTGAACGTCACTAAAGTTGGAATTTTACAACGCTTTATGGATGGTGCATTTATTTTCTCAAAGTTTGTCTGGCATGTGCATATGTTTTTTTAAAAATGACGCATGTCGAACAACAAATTGCGAGTGTATTGTTTGTTAATCAGAGCACCTTGGCAATCTTTCCTCATTATTCATAACGAATTTCTAAACAAATGAATTGCGTTTGTCAGCCATACAATTTGTATTCGATTGTAGTGGATACATGTATTATGTGCAAGTATTATGTCATTTTATTCTAGTGTATCAATTACCCTACAATCATTGAATAATGCCACGTGGAGGTGGTGATTGGGGTTTATTCTTCAATTCTGGTAGAAATTCCATGAAATTCTTTCGCCTATGATAGCTACATGTACATTGAACTGTATGTTTGACAGAAATGTTGGCGAACAAAAAACCCATCATTTTGGATACAATTAAAAAAAAAATTGACATCCACTGCAAAAGTTCTGACAAATTCTGACAAATGGAGTGGGGAGGATCTGAAAAAATGTAATGACAATACTTGAACGTTATACTCAACACTCACCACCATTTCACACAAAAATGATCTGAAAATAATCAATGCCATACGTGTGCACTGAGGTTAACATAATTTATGTCATCTGCTAATTTTCAGCCATGCTTGATCACTCTTGCAAGGTGTCACGCAGGATCTGCTGCTCCAGGGGTTCCTCCACAAACACGCCCTCATTGAAGGGGCTTCATGATTTCGCGGCAATATCGTTTTGATACACACGTAGCTCATCACGATGATGGATGAGCCCGCTCATCAAATCTGTTGGCTTTTCGCTTCTCGCATCAAAACTTGTTGAAAACTTCGAAATCGTTCTAAAATCAGCAATTCAAGCCGAGGATTGTAATATGGCATAGGGGTCATTGCGGAGCCGCGTGATATTCCGAAATGAGATTCAGTTCACGTTTGGGAATGCAAAACCAGAATGGAGTGAAAATGGACTTGACACCCTATGTGAAGCAGAGATGACACGCCATGCCAGACTGTTGGATATGGTTGAAATTAAGAGCCAAGTTATAACACGTAACACCTCTGGTCTTGGACATCTTGGTCGGCCATTGTCCTTCCACTAGACAGTTCCCACAAATGCCCCGAGACAGCTCGTGACAGCTAGTGTCGTAATCACACCTTGAGCGAGTGGAATTACTATCAAACCTAGTTTTCGTGTAAACCACCTTTGAAGAAACGTGTACCGAGTGAAAAGAGTCAAAAAATAAAAGCCACATGCTAAGACATGGCAGGGAGTGGTGCGCGGACAAACGGCTAGGGGGTCTCGGTTACATTATCTCGTTTAACGACCGTGTTTTCGGATTTTTTCCCTCATTCCCTATCTGGCTCACATGTTCAAATCCATGTAATATGCGCGCATTCCTGGAAGGAGGAAGAAAGACATCATCTACCTTTAGCATCTGCTATAAGTCTAATTTTACGATATAATCCTGTGCAAGGGGAAATGGCTGTCAGTATAAAAATGCGGAAATGTCGAGAATACTAATGAAGAAAATGGGCCCGCGATGATGTACGCAAAACGAATGGAGTGAGAAATTTATCGAGGTAACGCTGCATAACTCTAGCATTTTGTGGTCTTTTGACCGACAAATTGACCTTCTTTTGACCCCCACGCCATCTAGCGGCACCTCCTGACATGAGCGAGATACAGCAATCAAGAAGAGACAAACACCTGAGAAGAAAATGTTAAGAAACAACTGTCAAGAATTATGGGATTTCTTAGTCCTGTTGGGCTCATGCCAATGTTCTGATCATTTTTGTATTTCCTAAAAAATTTATATTTTCTTTTGAAAAATAGCACCTGAAGATGGCTTTGAGTTAGCCGAAACGTTGTGCAGTACAAATGCAATTGACTGTGAATAAAATATTATTCTCTACAAACCCAGTCACGGCCAAGATGAATTTCCTTTCCCTTTCTTAGTCCAAAGTTAAAAAAAATTTTAAGAATATTATCAACTAAGGAATGTCCTTTTTGAATCACCCTGTGAATTCACTGGTCATGTCCTCAGGTGACAACACGATTTAAATCTAATGTCAATTGTTGAATTTGTTGGTTTTATGTTCCCACTTAGATGCGAGATACAGTGGATTCATAATAATCTCACGCTGCTTAGCAAACCATATTTCAAAACGGCATAGCCTACATAGCGGTGATAAAAACCAACAGAAAAATGTGGAAATAGTTTTTTATGATTTCATTATTTTGCAATGTGTAGTGGATGAATGAGATAATGAACGTCGTTCATTGCCATGGCACTCGAGTTCATCTACGTGGAACAAGTACGGCCATGACGTCAGTGTTCTGAAACAATGCGCCGGAAGTGGCCTCTCTTGAAGAGGAACGAAAATTCGTGTCCAAATTATAATAAGCCAATTAATAGTCGCATGTTTTATTCATGCGTTCGTTATTTTCGCGTCATTACGGAGTCGGATGAAAATCTCGTTGCATGACTTTTCAATTGAGTCACTGCCATTGCGGTGCCAGGGAAAAACACGAGTTCGTCCGTAATTTGCATTTCAATTTCAAGGATCGTGACATTAGTCGTACGAAGAACGTAAACTATCGTCCAAGAATATATTTATAGTACGGTATGGTAAATTCAAAAGTGCTTCACGTATGCCGTGCAGGGCGAGTCAAAAATACGTTACCATTTAAGGTTACACTGTCTACCAATCACATATCACACAATGTTTGCACAATGTATGTGTAAGTTACACTGTATACATACAGTATACATGTATGTGATTGGTATGTTCCGTCTTCCCTCCAAACAGACGTGTTGCTAAACATGCCTATATAACGTACATGCGTATGTCTTGCCCATGGTATCACATGATAACTTCCAACTAATCAGAGCATACCTGTAGCTCCAGAAGCTAATTTTTAAGACATTTCCTCTTGGAAGCACACCAGCCATCATTGCCTTAAGGTCAATTCCATCATTTCATCATTGACCAACAAGTTTTCGAACTTTGGTAAAAATGAGACCATGGCCCAATTTCATAAAAAATGAGGAGTGTCAGGAGTTTTGAAGTTTCTTAACCATGTATCATTGATAATCCCTATAGCTATCCCTCAGATTCATTTCGACCAACCCCCCTCACTTCCGTCATCATTTAGCTGAACGTTGTTGATTACATAATACTTAAACGTCCTTGAGATGACAGGAAACTCAAATAGCTGAAATTGCGAGAAATTCAATTTTACAATGATGATGGTGTCCATGCTAATACTGATTGAAGGGTACTGAGTTGAATTGACATACTAGTATCCTATAGTCGTCTCGCCAAAAGAACAAAAAATTTCCAGCCAATCAAAGAGGATCGGCTTATCGACGTACTGTTTCAGGAGTTTCAGTGGTAAGAGGAAAATGGCTGCCATGCTCGACATTATATTACAGGATGGACTAATCGCAAACAGGAAATTGCATCCTATTGGTCTGAACGACGCCATTTTTTCGTTCTTTTGCCAGGACGACTATAAAACGTCCAGTAAGTGGATAAAAGACATACTGTACATGTGCATGTCATGACCCAACTGGAGTTCACGCCTGGACCCCTCACCCCTACCACATGACATCTCAGGTGCTGACAGTGGGTGTGACAGTGGGTACATGAAATTGGCACGTCAATATCGTTTCAGGTATCAATCAAGCAGCCAGCGATTGCAGCGACCACGTGATCGCTGGCCCATTGAAAAACAGTCATTGGCATATGTCATTACCTTGCTTATCCTGGCCTGCGTGCTGAAGATGTCCGTGTAGAGCGACATGGTGTGTCCCAGGCCGCAGCGTCCGGAGGGGGACCGCAGGGTGACGGTCCCGATCCCTCCGCCCAGCCCCGAGCTGGTGGCCGAGCCCGAGTCGGAGGTGGGGCTGGGGCCGGGCCCGACGGTGGAGGCGGGCGACGGCGAAGACGACGAAGGCGACGACCGGTAACATCCGTTGATCCTCCGGGGCCCTAGGGTGGCGTAGGAGGGGACGTCCCCGCGGCCGGCCAGCGTCAGCTCCAGTCCGCGCCTGCACTCGGACGGCGGATCGGGCCCTTTGGCGGACGACGACCACGATCGATCGGAGGAGACGGGCATGGCGACCAGGGCTGCAGCCTCGGCTCCATCCTAGGGAGGTGTGGACACGGCCAGGTCAGGCTCTGGTCGGAGCCCCGGCAAACACCGGATGATGCCTTGGAAACGCCGTCGTCGCATGTGCATCACGTCGACGGTATGCTGGACGATGGCGAGCAGGAACTTCGCCGTCAGCAGATTCGGCGCTCTAGCACATCGCCACGCACCAGTCAATTACGTAGTAAAAAAAAAATATGCGGAAATCGGTGTTGGGAAACAACGCGGTGCTCGGCGATAACAACGCGTGCGATGCCGGGCCCGGAGCATGCTGGGAAAACTGCCAGGTGATATGGAAATGAGACCAGATAAAAGTATGTTGAAGTTGGGAAGACTTGATCGGGATCAAGAGCGAGTTTAGCGACCTCTGGCGAGTGAGTCTCGGAACGTTCGGTGGTTGAGCCGTCTTGACTTGACCGGGATCAAGAGCGAGTTCAGCGAGTAACCTCACTGACTTCTGGCCAGATTGGGTCGACTTAATCGGTCGGGGTCACGTGCATGATAAGCATCGATAATGAACTATCAGAGTAAAGTCACAAGGTCATCGATTGGCAAGCCGTTAATGACATGGCTGTTCAATTCCGCAAAACGTCCATCAGAGGTACAAGAGTCGATCACACCTGTAGGTCACTGTCTGCTTAGCCAAGTTTGGGTAAGCTCAGACCCCCAAGGCGTAGCTGTTGACTTGTCCAAGATCGAACTATGGAATTTGTCATGCAATTTTAACGAGCCCAACAACATTAAACGTGCGCAGCGTGGCATTTTAAAAACTACAAGATGCTATTAGCGGGTCATGAATGAAATTGTAGAAGCAACGAAATTCTTTTTCGAATTTACAAATTGGACTGACCCCGGAGAAACTAATCGTGGTGTCAACGAGACCTCCACGACGCCGGACAATTATTTCCTCAGTTATGCCAAAGAAGCAGCAAAAAAACTACAAAAATTGACGAATTTTAAGTCAAAAATTTGGAGGGAAAGTAGCGGTTAAGGAATTTCAAAATTGCCATGCGCTGTGACTAATCATCCTGTCACAGATTGGGTGCGAAAAATTCCTTTTTTAGGGTAAAAAAATTGCGATAAAAAATATTTTCAGCACCAGGCGAGTGATAAACACGAGGGAAAAATGTCGGTTGCTAAGAAATGTTAACTGATAGTCGTAATGGGTGGCGTGCGCATGCAACAAGCGTCTTGCATGGGATTCAGACCACACGCAGCACTATGCAACGAAAATAAGACGAAAATAGGCGAAAATATGGGGATGCCGAAGCTCAAGTCATGCATGGCGTTCTTGATGAGCTTTCAATATCTTCCCTCCGGTCGTGGCGAAGTTTATAAGGTGGAAAATCGAC
>JAQFYZ010003018.1:0-14736 GCA_034695085.1 Cylindroiulus punctatus | reverse complement strand
ATCTAAGACATTTCGTTGTCAAATGCTTTCTTTGGATGATATTCAACTTTCTCAAGTTAAATGCCTCACCCTGTATACACTTTAGATTCATTGTGGCATGATAATTACAGAGAATGTTAGTACAATACGAGTACAATATGGAGTAAGGGACCAAATTTAGGTGTATAGTGTATAGTGATGACGTACTGATGACAATAAAGAAATGTTAAAGGTGGCTTATAAGGTTAATTTACAATAGTACCGCAAGTGTGATGTTTATAATTTACATGTGAAGCACATTACGAAGGATATGTGGGTAAGGTAAGAGAATCAATAGGTGGTTGGGATGACTAAAAGGTGGTAAGTTTTGTCAGAGTGGAAGTGGTGGGGGGGGGTGGTTTAAAAGGGGTTGGCACTGCATGATTAGAGTAAGTAACTTCCAATACTCTGGGTTGTGGAGATTTTGGTGGGCCTGAGATTGTTGTATTCCACTTCGGAGTCTAATCGCATCGAAAGCAGCACAGTCACGAAGAAGATGTAGTGCTGTTTGTGGCTCACCTGTCCCACAATAACAGGAAGGTGTTGGGAAGAGGTGGAAACGGTGCAGGTATGCTCGAAATCCCCCATTGCCCATAAGCATTTGTGTGTGTAGGTACTCCGGAGGGCGGAGAAAGTGGAGTTCCGGGCAATGCTGATTGTTGGTAAGTGGAAAGAGAGTTGATGCTTTCCAGCAGTGGCAGACTCCTCAGCTTGGGTGGCAAACTTGTCCTCCCATTCCAGTTGACTTCGGGTTTGGATGCATTTCTTCGCAAAGCTCAGGGAAAAGGCGTCAAATGATGGTGTCACCCTCAGGGAGGCTGCCTTATTTGCCAGCGTATCAGCTCGTTCATTGCCGGGTATCCCCGCATGGGCCTTCACCTAGACGAATAATGCTTGGGCATGGGCGGGTAGTTCTTGGAGGAGTCCTCTGATGTTAAAGATGGTAGAGTTGGTGGAGTTGCGATCCATGAGGGCATCCAGCCCGCTCCGTGAGTCGCTGATGAGTGTTAAGGGCTCCGGCTTCCTGGATACCCACTTCACTGCTCGTAGCGTTGCCAGTGTTTTGGCCTGCATCACTGAGCAGTATGGAGCCAGTCGAAATTTGCGCTCCTGCAAGGTGTGGCCCTCTCGGCATACTACAAAGGCCGCACCCACTCCACGGTCCGATTTGCTGCCATCCGTGTAAATGTGTATCTGTCTGTGTGGCAGGTTGTCGATAGCCTCTTGATCCCCTGCCAGGGTGTAGGAGAGTGGCAAGCGTACCGCCGGGTGGGGTAGCTCAGAGATCGGTAGTGGCGCATCGAGTCTTCTATCCTGTGGCAGGTCTTCAGTGACCCTCTTTCAACAGACTTCATCCACTTTTGTCAGGTCGCCGATCCAGGTCGCCGATTTCAGTTGTTACAGAACACACTTTTAACTCATCTTTATGCTTGAAAATATTCAGTTTGTTGTTATTCATGTTAATTTAATTGAAAAGGTCACTTGGAAAAGTGTGCCTATACTAAGCATGGAGATAGGGATATTTTCGTCTGCTCAACAAAGAACTATGCATCCCCCTCAATTGCCAACATTGAAGATAACACATTGAAATGGCAAGCAAACATGTATAATGTACCAACCCTTCATTTAACCTTTTTCTCACCCCACCCGGAAGAGGGAGCCACTAACCAATTTATCTAGGTCATGACCCGAGAGGGCGCCACGATCCCATTTCACACTTACGCATCAGGGGTTGATCTTAACCTTCAACCCAATCGGCGGTCATACAGGGTCAAGGTCTGAAAACTCCCTTTTCCCTTTCTGGCCTTATAAAGACGACTACGAGTTGAAAAGACCAGTCTGCCTGGACCTCACGACATCAGCTCGTGGCCGCCTCAGAAGGCTCCTGACTCCGGGAAAGGACAACTCTCATTTTGCTGATCACTTCATTAAGTTGTATCCCATTTGTGACCTTGTCTTACTCGTGCCTAATAAAGATTATTCAAATTGTCATAAGGACTCCAAGAGTATTTATTTCTCAGCACTGCACCCTTGCGACCCCCTTTACAGGAGTTTAATCTTCGGCATCCCGAAGCAGCCACATCTGGATTCCCGAACCCGAACCTGGACTCCACTATCCCTCCGACGCAGAATCCTGAGTCGGATAGCGATACAACCGCATCGCACCCCGATCCCGACCTACTTCCCACTGAGAACGGTCTCCCGCCCCCATTCATCAGGTCTTACTCAGGACCCACCATCTTCCCGACCTCCGCTTAAGACCCCAAGGGCATTCCGACCAGGCCGAAGATTTGGCCCTCCACGGTAACCATCAAAGAGGACCTTATAACTGGCGCCCAACTCGTCCACTGCACTCGACCCGAGCTAAGACAGTTTGTGACCCCCGACCAATCTACGTTGGCCGTCTTGCATGCTGCTAAGCAAGCAGTTACCCAGCATTTACTACCCAGCAGTTACCAGCAGCCACCCGGTCAGGAAAAGTGTTCCTGAACAGCCGCCTCCTCGGCCAAAAACGCCGATCTCCACCAGCGGCCGCCACTGGACTGTCTCCCGCCAGAGCATTCTCCGCCACATCGGGGATGTCCAACGACGAGGAAAACGCTTCACGTCCGCTTTAGTGGCCCTCACCCTCACCACTCATGTCCGGCCAGCCCATTCCACCACCCCTTACCCACAAATCGGGCCAGCCATCCGACCAACGCAGTCGGGTATCCGAGTCCCTATCCGATGCACGCCCCCCCCGCCACAGCGCATTAGAACCTCCCAGCAATTTCTGCAAGTTCCCGAAGACATCCAGAACCTCAGTCGCACCAACCCCAAACTCTCCGACTTCCTGGATTCAGCATCCACCATGATCAACCGCATCATCAGCCGTTCGGAAGACCAGATGGCCAGCCTGGAGTCCCAGCTATCCCACCGAGGACAAACCATCGCTCGACTCCGCCAAGACCTACACTCCGAACAAACAGATCTCGCGGCCCAACGTTCCCTCACTGAATCCTTCCGTGAACGTCTGCGCCAAGAGCTGCAACGTGAATCCCTACCTCTTACAAAACCGACTGTGACCATATCCTCTTCCCCAGGCACCGCGACCCCATCCGACCCGCTCGCCGTCTTTGCGGCCTCTATACCCCAACCGGGCACGGTCACCGCGACCAACATAGGCACCTTAACCCCGATGCCCTCCTCCCTAGCATCAGAGCCCCTCCCACTCCTAGGTACAATCACCGGTCGGACCATTCCCGATCCCCACACCACGGTCCCCATCCCACTCACCCGAACAGCAACCTCGGCCACTAACACTTCTCAGATCCGGAAGCGCGGTGGTTACGACTCGGACTCCGAGGATGACTGCTCCGAGAAGGCCACCTTTCGCCGACTCCGCAAGGATCCCACCAAACTGGACGAATACGACGTCGGATTGGTATTCGCCAGGACCGGCATCTACACCGGTCGGAAGTCGGACTTCACCGGATGGCAAGCCACTGTGCTGCACATACATCGCCTACACCGCCTCTCCGACCTACAGACCATCAATCAGATCCTCTATCTTCTCAGTGGAGAGGCCAAGAGTTGGTGGGCTAACCTAGCCCCAGATTCACACCGTGGATGATGCCATGATCCAACTCCGCGATCGGTTTGTTAAACAGAAGTCGGACTCGGCTCTCACGGCCAAACTTCACCAAATGTTCCAGAGGGAACACTAATCGGTGGCTGACATCTACAACCAGATGATGGATATTTTCCACTCTTTGGAATCCCCGCTCCCCGAAAGCCAACAAATATCGTACTTCTACAACTCACTTCATATGAACATAAAGGACCATATCTTCAGAAGGGAATTCACCACCCTGCATGCTCTTCGAAAGGCGGCATGCCGACAAGAGGATCGCTTCCACGATAGTGGCCGTTGGAAATCAACCTTCAGGGATGGCAAACGCACCATCGAGAAATCCACACCAACGACTGGTCCCGACCACAACTCCCGCCAAGATCGTCATCCTCAGAGACAGCGGCTTCCCAACCCGACCCCAGCGCAAGACCAGCGCCGACAACATAATTCCCGATCAGACAGCACCTTCAACGGCTGTTCTCACTGTGGCATGCGCAATGTCACAACGTCCACTTGCCCGAACCAGTGCGGGAAGAAAATCCGCTCTCAACTAGTGGAGATTCTGACCAGTGACCCTGACTCTGACCTGGGCTCCGACTCAGAGGAGACACAATCCGCACCTCCGCCCGAAATCATCACTCAGGTCGTACGAGTGTCCCCCATTGCCCACACCTCCGACGCACCCCACGTTTTCCCCGATCTCATACAGGCCCTATGTGGTCTCCATGATCACGAAGTCGTGGCCATCTTGGACATGGCCTCCACCACGTCCATTGCAGGCCGACACATATTTCAAATTCTCCGCCAGGCCCAGGTCCCATTGGAATCAACCACAAGGTCTATCCAGTTTGCAGATAATATCGTTCGGACCATTCCAGCAGTGATTGCGCACACCACTATCACCTTGGACGCCAAGTTTTCAGGACCCATTACGATCACCGCCTTCCCGTCCCTGGACAACACACCGCTCATTCTTGGGGTCGACTTCATGGCTTCCTCCCACATCTCCATCCATCCGGCTCTCAAATCCTGGTCTAGAGATGACAACAAGGACGTGCCCGACCAGATGAAAACGGACACTACCACCGCAGCAACCAGCCAGCCGTCACCCGAACCACGCTTTCCGACCCCACCGCCTCCGATCCCGCCATTTTTCCAGGATCACTACACCGATGCGACCATCCAACAAATCGCGGTTTCCTACTTTGCCAGCATTGGGGTATTCAGAGGTCTACATACTGAGGTCCACAGTTGGTGTTCTAAACTCCTGGCTTACAGTCGGACTTTCGACCTCCCCGACCAAATTACATTGGCCAACATCCCTATCCTTTTAGAGGGACCTCCCCTGTGGTGGTGGCCCATACACCGACACAAGTTTCGGACGGTCACCGATGTGATCACCAACATCTTTCACCAATTCCTACTGGACCCCTCGGGTGACACCAGATCCCTGCCTTCCCCAACCCAATGGGCCTACATCCGCCACACCCTTTGCGACATCATTCTCACCGACCCAGCTCCGCCGCCTGATCCTGGTATGGACGACCAATCACCAGTTCGTCGTCTGCTAAACATCCTTGGCACCTTCAATGGATCACCGTCCGAGGTCGTCCCATGGTCTCGACGCCTCAACTTGGTTCGCCGTCACACCTACTTCCCTGACTCCTTCATCATGACAGCTCTTCCGGCCCTCTTACAAGGACAAGCTCTACGTTGGTGGATGACCGACTTGTTTCCAGACAGTTCACTCTCCGACGTCATCGGCCATTTTCAGCACAGATATGGACGACCCGACCAAGTCCGCTTCCGACCGGATACATGGCCCACCCACACATCAGGACATTAACCACTCCGAGCGGCCTGTCGACATCGCGCTTATGCATGCTTCTCTTTCTCAGTTTTCAGCTATTTGGGTTTGTTTTCGTATCTTTTAAATTTCACATCAGCCTCGCGCGTCCGCATATCTTCTCCTCGATTTGGGGGGTATAACATACCAACCCTTCATTTAACCTTTTTCTCACCCCACCCGGAAGAGGGAGCCACTAACCAATTTATCTAGGTCATGACCCGAGAGGTCGCCACGATCCCATTTCACACTTACGCAAGGTCAAGGTGTGAAAACTCCCTTTTCCCTTTCTGGCCTTATAAAGACGACCACGAGCTGAAAAGACCAGTCTGCCTGGACCTCACGACATCAGCTCGTGGCTGCCTCAGAAGGCTCCTGACTCCGAAAAAGGACAACTCTCATTTTGCCGATCACTTCATTCAGTTGTATCCCATTTGGGACCTTGTCTTACTCGTGCCTAATAAAGATTATTCAAATTGTCATAAGGACTCCAAGAGTGTTTATTTCTCAGCACTGCACCCTTGCGACCCCCTTTACAGGAGTTTAATCTTCGGCATCCCGAAGCAGCCACATCTGGATTCCCGAACCCGAACCTGGACTCCACCATCCCTCCGACCCAGAACCCTGAGTCGGATAGCGATACAACCGCATCGCACACCGATCCCGACCTACTTCCCACTGAGAACGGTCTCCCGCCCCCGCTCATCAGGTCTTACTCAGGACCCACCATCTTCCCGACCTCCGCTCGAGATCCCAAGGGCATCCCGACCAGGCCGAAGATTTGGCCCTCCATGGTAACCATCAAAGAGGACCTTATACATGCACGCAATGTTCGATGCTTGGGAAGGGAGCGTGAGGAACAAAGGCGAGCGCCACACACTGCCAACAGTAGGATTCAAATAAAGGGCGGGAAACGCAGTTAGGAGGCGTCCTCTCTAAAAAAAATACATTGTTGAATTATTTAGTTAAGCGCCTTGTTTCGTTACATTTTGCAAACCACAAACCTATGGCTTTATCGCAAGCTATAGCAATGGTGATTTAACATCTTTGTGCAACTTTAGTTTTACATTGTTATTTTCTCTGCACATAACTAACTTGAAGTCCAGAACTTATACCTTGTAAAAAATGATTTAATAATACTTTTCAGTCCTTGCTACAGCTATGTTCATTATGCTTGAAACTATTTTGGTTTATTCACTTTAGATGCTTTTGTTTCATTACATTTTTGCGAACCTATGGCTTCAGCGCAACGACAGCAATGGCGATTCTGCGGGCATCTTTGTGTCAGTTTAGTTTTTCATTTTTATTTTCTCTGTTGACAACTAACGCGCATTCCAGAACTTCTAGCTAGTGAAAAACAGGTTGATAATACTAGCCAGCCATTGCTAGGGATATGTTTATTATTATGTTTAAAACCATCGTTGGTTTATTCACATTAGCTGTTTTGCTTCTTTGTATTTTAGCAACCACGAACCTATGTCTTCGAAGCAGCTATTCATTTGCAGTTTAGCAGACTTTTATGCTAATGTAGTCTTTTATTTTATTTTCTCAGCTCATACTCACTTCACTTACTGTCAGAAATTCTAGCTTGTGGAAAACGATTTAATAATTCTAGTAGCCATCGCTAGTGATACGTTCATTATGCTTAAAACTATTTTTGTATTATTCCGTCACCCACTTTGTTTACATTGAATTTTTGTATTTGAACGGCATTGTCCCAGGGTGACTTATTCACCTGGAAGTCAGGAAAATTTGCATAATTCCACAATATTTTTGTGACACAACAATTTATTGCTAAGCCTGCTCTCATGATTGCTGGTGGTTCCCAATCTGTGTCATTTTTAATATTTTTAATCATATTGTAGTACAATACAATAAGATCTTGTGTCAATAAAAAACGATATCACCTACATTAAAACCACCAGAAATCATTTTCAAGTCATCATCATATTCGAAAAAAATTTCAGCTGAGGCATGGCATTTTTTAGAACTGGGGGATGAGTGCTGATCGAGAAAAATTGAATTGGAAAGTTCAGCTGAATGGTTGTTTTCCAAATAAGACAAACTCAAGTGCAATAAGTATATAAAATTTCATTTATTGTAGCACAAATAAAATAGCATGAAAGTAGAAGAGCTATTATTTCATTTTTTACGCAAAGCGAAACTTAAATTTTTCCACCATATGCAGACTACACAAATTTGCGATCACGGTATCACAAAATGGAGGGTTACAGTGTTCCTTGGCTGTGTCATGGTATAAAAACTTCAGCCCAGTGAAAGAAATATTTGCTATTAGAAGAACTTCTTAGTTAATTCGTAAATAAGAAATTTACCTATAGTGCATCAACAGTGTATATCTGCCCAAATGCAAGTAATCATCAGTAATTCTGCAACTTCAAGTAAGACATGCTGGGTAGAAACATGCTTGACAGTCATGATTCGCCATGGTGGATAAATTAAAATGATAAAAGAAACGGAAAATGGTCACACAAACACAGAACAACACAAATTCCTTTTTTCTTCCGCATTATTGCCGACCAGTCTGATCCCGCGTGCCTTTGCGGTCGCTGATCCAATCCTATCCTTCCCCAAATTGAGTTCAACTCCAGCACCACTACCATGCTGCTCTTTGAGCTTCTTTGCGAGGGTCAACATGGCTTCAGTCACATTTTTGTCTTCTTTGGCACTTGTCTCGAGCACAGATATGACTTCTTCATAGCCTTCGGCAATTGCTTCCGCCTCGGCTATTTCCACCTCTCTGGATTCTTCCATGTCACATTTGTTTCCTTCAAATATATATGGGAAAAATAAACATGAATATGAAAATGTTTTTCAAGTTAGTGTAGTCATGTAATTCCGCACTTTATTTTGGGCTTATTGGTTTACTGATATTGGTGTTGTCCTGCTACATTAATCCAGTGTCCGTAATGAAATTTACAAAATCATTTTCCCCGACTGTCCCAGATTAGATTATCAATAAATTCCGTAATAAATCATTCAAAAAGGGCCATATTAAAACCATGAAGCTCTCATCTAGTTTCCATTTGGACATCTACAGAAAATGGTGAATGCAGGATTTCGATAGCAGACTAAGGAAATATGGTATTACTGTAGGAAAAAATATTTTTAATAATATTAAAGGCATACAACCTCGTATATACAGGGTGATTCATATAAACCTTATGATTTTCTTTCGGCCATTGCTCGAATAAGAATGCGCCGTAATGTTTCATTTATCTATCAAATGATGCTGGAGGTCTTGGACTTTTGACAGCATGTCGCACATGTAGCTTTATGCATTTGTCAACAGATGGCACAGTTGGAGTTGCAACATGCAGTGTTCATTGTGATTGCTGCTTGATCGCGTCAAGCGCTAGGCGCCATTATTGCTTTGTCGTTGTCAGTCAAGCCGCTTGACCACACCAGACTTTTTCCTATAGGGTTATCTAAAGTGAAGAGCTACATGCCCTCGGACTTTAATTGGACGATCTGAAGGAGAATATAACACGCTAATTGTATCCTTCTTGTCCAAGTAAACATAAAATGAAAATCATGAGCCTGTCAATAGTTCACAATGATGAATTTTAAACAATTTCCGTAAAAAATGGTTTTGAAAATACAGGCTCCGATACAATGGAGCTACAATAACCCCACTCTGCATTTATCACAAGCATAACCAGCTCATATAAACAAATCAAAATAATGGAAAAAATTCAACATCAAGAAAAAAAATATTATTGACTAATGTTATAATAATTACATGTAAGGAAACGCTACACATGTAGGCGAAATTTTAGAACACAATTTTACAATTTTTTTTACAAAATTTGTTATTTTGTGTCAACGAAATTTCCCTGACATATCAGCAAAATACATGATTTTCCCAGACTCTCAGTCTGCTTATTTTTAGCTTCCCTGATTTTCCAGGTTAGTATGAAGCTTGGATTTCAGCAAGTTTACAAGTATTTTAAACACTTGAGTTCGCATCCCCCATTTGTGACCCATTCTTGAAAGCTGACATCACTTAATTACATTCCGTAATGTTCATGAAATATATGCATATCAGAGTCTACCTACAGCATAAAGGCAACTCAGAAAAGTTATGAGGTACTGCCACTGACTTGTACTGGCTGCAATGAGGCCAAACCTAGGCCAAATACTTGCTGATAATTGGGTCATGAGGCAAACCTGCACCTACATTGTAGCAGATTTGCCAGAAGTCATGAATGTGCTGACAACAGATTATCATAAACACATAAACGAGGTTGGGGAACTCTTTTCACTCAAGACATGGGCCAGATGGAAAGGGTAGTTAGGGTCAAGTGTCCTACCCCAGGCAAAAACAACAAAGCCACATCAGGTGTATAGGTAGCACATAAGCTGACATTTGTTAGAAGTGTCAACAGATACTAGAGAGTGTCAGAAAACACGAAACCCTAACCTGAATCTAAACGCAATACGTCATTCTGACATAATTTGGTCCCACCTGCCGACTGAACTTTGATCCCAGCACAAAGAATGCAGTCGTCCTTGTGCTGAAAGCACCGACAATTAATGCGACTTAATTTGACCGACGTCATTCAGTTCGGATTCCATTGCGTCTCGAAGTTTTCTGACACTATTGTTTGAGACAGAAGAACATGTTTAGAGAGAAGGATGTGCTGCTAATTTACATACATGTATTATCATTATATTATGGTGTAAGGCTTTTGAATAAGATTTTAGACTTTTTTAAAGTTATTAAGTTCTTTTGCTACCACCGTACGCTGACACCTTAAATATGGTGGTTTTTATAAAAATATTCCCGACTTGTCAATTCAATTCAACTCAGTATCCTCTTATCACTAAACGAGATGGAAGCCATTCAGCCAATTTATGAGGCTGTTAAGGCAAGAAAGTACTCGTTATTTGAAATATGGCCTAGTCACTCACCATATTAAGCACAACTTCATGGAATTGACTGTAGACCTATCCCATTAAAATGCTTTATTTGGATTGGTTAATTTTGAGTAATTGTGTACTCCCTAGATTGGGTTTATTGCATATCCGTGTTGCCTGGTCACACCATCCAACGTCTACTCACTTGTTAAATTTTAACAGTTATCCTTCTTATAAACCCAATTTTTCTACATCGTTAATATCGTTTGATTATTATGGGAAGATTTATCAATAAAACCATTGAAGTACATTGTTGAATGATGGTTATCAGATGCCCTCGGCAGGCTCAGGGTTTCCACATTTTTTTAAATGTAATTTCCTGACATTTCAGGGCAAAGGGGTAAGGAAATGAGAGATTAACCAATTCAAACGAGTTCCTGATCTTACCAATCATCATCACTAAAACATTGGATGCTGTGTACCGACGAACTTCGTCCATCCATTTCTGAACATTAGTAAAAGATGGCCGCTTTGTGATGTCGTATACAATCAGTACACCATGTGCGCTGCGGTAGTAGCTTTGGGTAATAGTTCGAAATCGTTCTTGGCCGGCTGTGTCCCAAATTTGTAACTAAAAAAGTAAAATCAGTATACCATTAATAACATGTACACGTAATGTTAGCCTACCAATGTTGGGCAAAAATTGTTCGTGGAATTTGGCCTTCCTTTCATTTGAAATTAACTGAAGGAAAAATTCAGGCAAATGTGTTGGATGTGTAGGCCTAAGCCTTTTCAAATATTACTGAAAATATCAACAGGCCAATACACCCAAATATTTAACAAGAATCAGTTGTTTGAGACTATTCGAGAGCATTTAAAGGTTATGAGGTTATGAGGTTATGAGATTATGAGAGGCCATGTCAAAGCACAATATCTGTGCTGTAATGAGCGTGGTGTGATATGTTGTTTTGCTAACACAGATCACCCTGGAGGCCTCTTTTATGGCTTTTCCTGTCTGTTGCAGGGACGGTAACAATATATATATATATATATATATATATAGATATATGTAGGACATCTACAAGTGTCTGAAGGACACGTGCATGTTCGACTTCCAGAAACGTTACATGTAGATGGCCTCACAAGATACGAAATTGGTCCAGCAACAATCAAAAGTTCCTTTGAGGGTATTAAGTCCAAGGGAACATAAAAGTATAGCCTAATGATAATATCATGCCTTCCATGACATGAATTCACGGCTTTTCCTTGACTTCTAATGCCTGCATCCAACCTGAGAAGTTGAGTGTACTACACGTACATGTAACTAGGCTTGTTTATATCAACAAAACTGCTGCATCTAGCCGAGTCAGTACCGGTATGGCATTGCCAATCGCCTGGTGATACACTCACTACTTGAAAAACTGGTAAAAATTTGACTCAAGCAATGACAATGAAAAAACACAAAGTAGATCACACTGCTAAATCGACAAAGCCGAAACCGCACCTTAATCTTTTTGTTGTCAACAGCAACCTCCTTCATCGCGAAGTCCACCCCAATCGTATTTCCATGGCGCTCCACGTAAGTCCCCGCTTTGAATCGTTGAACCACACACGTCTTGCCGACGCCACAATCGCCTATTACCACAACTTTGAATAAATAATCGTAAGAATCATCAGAGAATACTGGTGACATTGTAAGCTAACATTTACATGTCACAAAAATCCAGAAGTGAAATAGTGCACGGCTATGAGAATACGGATATTCCGTTTCACTTGTTATCTTGGCTATTTGCCGTTCGGCAATTCGGATTCTCAGTCGGTTGGAAATTAGGCCTATCCAGTGTACAGGGTGTAAAATCATTACAATATTTTGAAAACTAAGCATTTTACAGAAATTCTTTTTAGACAAATGTTAAATTTTGAAAGGGGAAAATTGAATGACATAATTATATTTTTATGTTATATTTCATTAAATAACAAGGTCAGCTCCATAATTTTGGAGGTCAGCTCCTACCATTTTGGATACATGTAGAATTTCATTCTACACTATAAATTGAACCATTTATGATTTATCAAATGCATTTTATGATCCGATAATTATTTTTAAAGAAATAAAGCAAAAGAGGATGCCAATGCACCTTTACTGAAATTACTGTATTGGTAGCCAGCCAACTTACATGTACATGTATGAACACGACTGGAAATAGTGGTCAGATCAAAAAATATTTTTGACAAATGTTGCTTATTTTTGCCTAGGATTTTTGTAAGCAAATTGATTCTGACTAATTTGTAGCATCAAGAAAATTCATGGTTAGGCGTTCCATAATGCCAATTGGAATGCTGCGAAATGGCATGCTGCATGCCCAAAAATCGGCGGTCATTCACGGTAACACCACACCCAAAATAACGTCAGGCTAAAAGTTTGACCCGAGAGCGGGAAAGCAACTTGATGTTGGATCACCATATTTCCTGGCCATTCACGGACATGCCAAATGCATGGCCTGATGCCAATAGGGTAATTGCAAAAATCCCCAAATTGTGTAAAAACCATTTATCTAGAAATGGTATCACCATAGTAATAAACTGCACTCATTTTCCATGTGCATAGTTTTCTGGTACATGTAATTTGATTTTGAATTAATCACAAAAATGGCGGAATTTTGAAATGGTAAGTCGGACATGAGGATGACGTCACGGTTTCGCATCAGACGGTAAATGCAGTGTGGAATGTAAAGAAAAGTGGAAAAAAACGAGTATCGCAGTACGTTTAAAGGTCACGTGCCTATGGCATCGCAATTGATGCAATATCGTGACGTCGTATAACATGGCCGGAGACAGTTTTGAGGTGCCAACGCATTTTCCGTTTTTCAACTAACGATTTTGACATGAAAACGTTCGTTGATGCAAAAAATAAATAAATAAATTGACACATATGTAAGTACAAAACTTTAAATCCATAACAAATAACAAATTTCCCTATTGAAGAGCCCTAGAGGGCATCACAAGTTATAAATTATTCTCGCACAGATTTCCATTGGCCAAATGGAGTGGTCAAATGCATTTGAGTACATTCGCGATGCACGTAAAATGGATGATTTTGATATCCAGCACAACAATCCAAAACGCCAAAATCAGTTCACGGTGAGTTTTTGTAGTGCTGACGTGCCAAAATCCAATTTGGCGCGCTCGTGAATCAAGGCATTTACACTGCCGTGAAACAAGAAGAAACTGAATATCCGAACGGCTTCATCAAGAATTGATAACAAACGTTTTGATTTGATTGCTTTACTCCTTTCCTATGGAGGACCCAAGAAAGAGCCAATAAGCTGCACGCGCAATCCTGTCCTAAAATCAAGCTGAATTTCACGGTGATGAACGTTGGAGCGTTGAGTATTTGCCCAACCTCGCCAGCCAATGGATGAGCTCGCGCCAAACATCGTCATGACAACAAATTAATTCATTCACATTTCGGTCACCTGTTGGGAAAGACCTCGGCCACACGTTTGGCGCACACCCTTTGTTTCGTCGCATGCAGCAAGGTAAATTACTTGATAACCCTATCGCTATTTTTTCAGAATATCCAAATTCCATGTACGGTAACTGACTCGCGCCACGGTGCAAGTGCAGAAAGCGTTTCATAATTTTGCAGTTGGCACGTAAATTGCGCAATTGGACAACGTCCTTGACCATGCTTGGCAGCAGTCGCAATTGCGGAATTTGCTTCACCGTTACCTCGTTCTACGTTATTGCGTTGGCAAAGATGCTTTCACCCATTTGAGCTTCTTATGCACTACTAGCTTTTCTTTGCACCGATAAACGTTGTTGGAATTTGACCACGGTATATGTTTTTGGAGGAGTGTTTATACTTTATACGGAAGACAGGAAGGTCAAGAGGGGGTACATGTAGGTGAACAGGGAAGGAAAGGGTGCGGAAGTGACTAGAAACTGTCGTCTGCTGACCGAGCAGGAAATCACTTTTGAAAATCATGTTAAAAAAAATAAATAAAAGCGCTAAAACACGCGGACTTGTACTATGAAACAGTCACAGACATTGTTGATTTTCCAACCAACTGTTAGATGGGTGACATTTAAAAATGTTGTCTTGTATTTGAGAAGGGACATGGTGTTTTCATGGATAACTTACAGCAACAGATGATTTGCTCATCCTGAACTGGCTTTTGGAATCATCTGGTTGGTACGCTAACTAATCTACATGTACATATTCCATGGCAACATCTTCAACATCATACATGAACTGTATGGGATCCTTTTCTGTTCGGCCAGTCGGGGATCCGATAGGGAGATCGGGATGAGGGGTCTTCCGACTTGGGTCGGGTGGGAAGATGGTAGCCCCCGAGTATGATCGGAGGAGGGCAGGGGG
>JAQFYZ010003017.1:0-14740 GCA_034695085.1 Cylindroiulus punctatus | reverse complement strand
TACATTATAAATACATTTTGCAAATTGAAATACATTGTGCAATATATTTAAAATGTATTTTCTTTGGATATGGGTTTGGCCTTTAATGTATGCCGATGAAAAGAAATTATAATTATGTTAGGTGAATTCGTATCGCCTTTTTCAATCAATAAGTGCAATATGCAAGCTCCACATTTCAAAATAGTCCGATTGCAGTACTGTGTAGATGTTTACACCATGGCCTATCCGTCATGCCAGATCGAAATCATCGGTCACCGGATTAAATTATTAATCGTGTTATAATAATGGCACGAACATGACAATGGTGTTTACAACTAATTTGTCATCTCATCTCGCCTGTATTATGTTTACATTTGGGAATGCCGATGTTTATTTTGATGAAATGGGATTTGAAGCACGAACCCAGTGTAGTGTTAATTAGTGTTAACACTAATCTACGACTTCTGCAAATTAAGCTACACACTTCAACTTGGTCACGAACAATGCTTACAAATGAAATAACGATAAATAGAGCTGTTAATTTATATCTACTTTTAAATTCTGATTATAATTTCTTATATTAATTAATGCTTTGTCATATCTCATTGATTCCAAGTTTAGTTGTTGTTATCCCAAGCAATCCTTAATAATCTCCAATTTTTTTAAATGAGCAGATAGCCCCGACCATTATATCCGAGCCTATTGATTGGGTGTATGGGAATCTGGTCCAATTTACTGACTAAATCGAACAAATACGCAGAAACGACAATCACATCATTAGAAGCGAGAGCCCTAGCTTTCATAAGCCACTTAGGTCACCAAAGCGATGCAAGTTTTCAGATAATCCTCTGCTTCGGACGATTTTCTGCAAAATACCAAATTTTAATTCCACGAATAACCTAAACAAATATCAGCCAACACCCCCTTATATTCCGCTAATTACTGTACTTTGAAGAATTGGTATCCAGGGTATTAGGGCAATTCACAACCACTTGGATAATTCAACTGATGGTTTGACTGTTTATTAGGTGTGGATGTGGACTACATCGAAAGAATTCATTTTTGCACATTAACGACCATAGTATGCATGGACCCCAACGATGCCATTAAACAAGCTAGCTTTAGCTATGATCAACAGTGATTAATAACAATGATTGCGACTATTATAATAATATATCTGAGGTTGTGACAATACAATTGGTATGTGAATATGGCCTAGATGTATTATTTAAGGCACAGTTGTTGTATAATAGATTGTCCGAAACACTCCGCACGTTCTGACGTTCAATTAAAAAATCATCGGTCATTCTAAATTCGTTCTGACAGAAGGATAAAATATGTCGATATCGTTGATCCGGACAATTAATTCTGATAGGATGATGAAAACAAGACACGTGGACTCGCTTTTCGACAACTTATAGCCGTGAATTAGTTACATCCAGCGTCAATGACTCAACGTACACGTCCCAACCTCAAGGAGAAAATTCCCTATTTTTGCATCAATATACCCTTGACAAGCGCATTTTTCTTCTTAAAAGAAAGCCTCTTAACGAAAGAATCCCTCTGGTGAAACATGTAATAACATTTGTTAGGCAGGACGAGTTCATGTTTTAGTTTCTGCAGCATGACTGACACACGAAAGTGGCAAACCATGTGTCAGTTAATGCCAACTTCACGTTTTGCATTTGCACGAAGGAAGAAATTCTGAAGTAACGTGTATATAGATACAATTATCGTGATTGGCACAAACCTAACAGACAGCGGCGCATTCTTAAATGAAACTTTGAGAGAAGGGATGCCCTGTGGAGCTGATCAAACTTACAAACTGGAAAACTGCTTATCCAATATCTTCGCCCTCTCCCATCTGAATTCACGACGGAATCGTAAAATTTGAGAGAAAAACCCACGAAGATGAATTATGCACAATTCCAACAGGAACCATCCATAAAAAGATAAAAAAAGGGCCGAGAAATGTCACGCCACTAAAGTCAAACTTTGCTGTCAAGTTTTATGTGTCAGTCGAATTGGCAGCTTGCCTTTTGATCAATCTTTTCCTTTAAATCCTTTCGTTCGTCAATCGCAAACAACAGATTTGCCTTTTTATTGTTAAACCAGAATATGGCCGTTTTCTCCAAAGATTGCGTCTTTTATTCGCTTGGACGTGGCCTATTTATCTGGTCCTCGTTTAAGGGATTACGGATCCGAATGGAGAAACAGCAGATTGTCCGATTTAACAGGGTATTTTGTTATTGGTCGTTACACAACCTCTACATGTTGACAAAAATAATGCTCAGGCAAATGGTTTGGAAGTTGCAGCAACCTTTTGAAATAAACATGGCAAATGGAGGGGTCAATATACATGGTGAGTCAAAAAGATGTTACCACTTACATGGATTAGATAACATGTAAATACTGTTTATTCCCATATCAGATTAAATGACTCAATTTGTAGAAAGAATGTTTGCGCCGAATCAGAAGTCAGTAATAAATTTCAATGATGTATAACAAAGATCCGCTGATGCATGTTGGAAAATATTTTTTGATTCACTCCGTATACATGTATATTGTTGCAATATATTTCCGATATCAGATAGATTGATCCCTATGCATTAATATAATACAATATTTTCTGCGAGCACGAAAACAAAAAGTAATTTAAATCGGTTTGGAGATGTACTCTTATGTTCGAACGTTCACTTCTTGGAATGGTTTTATATTCTTAAACAGAGCAGTTTTTATATTTGTTTATTCCAATGTCATTTTTAATGCCATATATTAGCCCCATATACAGTGCATTAACGGTTAAGCGCTTCCTCAATTTCCACTGTTCATTAAGGAAAACCATAAAGACAGATCTAAACATACAGTAAACAGAATATAACCATATCGCAATGTACTGCAATGCAACGTTTTGAATAGTTTTTACTTGGTGATTTTCTGCTCATTGTTGCATATTTCTTTATTTTCAGCTAACCTGCGACTCAAATTATCAACGCGGACAATGTTAACATCCTTTTCAATTATTCTGAACAACTGAGTAAATTGAAGCGTTTTGTCCATAAAATAGTCTGAACTTCGACTTCGCTATATTTTCCCTTTTCATCGTTACTCCACTCGCTTTCTTACTGGTCTGTTTCCGATAGAAATAATATCTCATTTGGGAGCCATCTCATTTTTGTTCAACATTGCACTATCCGTGGCAACAGCAAAAAAAACTAAATGCAACGTGCATTTTTCCTTGTAGAAGAATGTAAAAGTTGGAAAGATTTAGGTATCGGAAATTCAAGAAAACGAAAACGCATGATTCAAGTAAAGCTTTCCAAGAAACCGAATCAACATTTCAAATTTAAAAAGAAACCTTATTTTTCTTTCGCAATTTCGCTTTTACAAAAAAATGTATTTGATTCTTTTTGTTCAATAAAATTATCTTGAACTTATTTGAGCTAAGGTGAAGCTTTTGTTCTTGTTAAACTCGTTATAACAAGTTTAACAACAAACTAATCTTACTTCGACTTTATCTGTGTCAGTGAGCTACACTGTATATGCGCAATACATGTAATAATGTCCATAATGTATTTTTAGCGCTGGCACAAGAATTACTCTAGCTGCTAATTACCTCCCAATACATGTATGAATCTATGACACTCGAGAAACTGAACAGTCGAAGATCACAATGCTTAAACTTCAGCTTAAGGACTTTGCGAAGCGTCCTGGTTTCAACCTGAATCTTTAGCTCGATCATCTCGTGTTATTACTGAACCATATCAAAGTGGTTGAATATCGTGGATCAAAAAGCTTACTTAGGAAGCGTGAGAGAGAAAGCATAAGATACTCTAGTGAGCTTTGCTGATTCAAACAAAGAGACTAAAACCAGGGTCGAGCTGTAGTACAGTACATAACACTACTGAAGAAGCTATTTCTCCATGAAAGAAATTCTAGCAGATTGACACAAGTGCGGCACTGTGATTCGAACCTTAGCAATTAAGTCAACATATGTTTCCTGACCAGCGATACTATTTGTTTTTTTGCATTTGGCTGCATCATATCTGCTCAATTATTACAAATTTAAAGTGAGAAATGTCACGCATAACAAATTAGTCCATAAATCCCATCTCCGAACAACAAAACCATTTGCCTTGATAATGGTTTACATTTGGCACGCAAAAATCGAAATAGGAATATATCACCGGTTAACTGCTCAATAAAATAATATCGCTGAACTGAAATGCTTCTTCTACAATAAATTATATCCGATTTCATCACAATAAAATGAAAAAGTGCATCGTTCGCTTTGTCGGCGGAAAATGTCGTGCAATGCACTCGCAGTGAAATCACGCATGAAAAATGCAATTTATGTACCGTGAATTCCATTGTGTGAGTCCGTTATGCCATCACTTACAAAAATGAAATAGCTCTCATAATTACCTATTTAAGGTACATAGTGCCAGTAATACATGCATATGCATGTACATGTATTTATGACATTTTGAACTCTTTTTCGTTTGTGCAAAGACACCTTTATGACTCGCAAAGTCGATAGTGAGAGCGTAGTGTCATCCGTGGGTGAATATAAAAATTACAAGGTAACACTTTATTTCCTAAATTTTATTGATTTCTTCGTCTTTTCTTTGATCCAATCGTCAGGTTAAGAAAAGTTCAGCTAGAGTGTGCGTTGCATTGAGCTAAATCTCGATGCTAGAAGGCATTCTTAGGGGTATATCAACACAAGAACACTTGCAGAGCGTGTACATGTATATCGTGTGGAATCGTTTCATGGTTCAATTGGCCTGTCTATATTCTATCGATAATTTTCAATTTCCAAATGGATCGGTACGGCTTTCACATTTTCTCAAATTATGCACATGAAAGGAAAATTGTGGGCCAATGCACGCTGCATACAAATGTTCGTCTTCCACAAGCGAGCAAATTCAGAAGAATATTTTTGAAATTTAATCAGGTATATTGCTCGTAGCTATGCAGAAAATCAATACATCCGAACCCGGTAAAATATGAAAGTAATATTAGTCATAGCAGCAGCGCATCCATCATTGGAGCAATTCAGATAGATTGCCACGTGGACGCAACAAAGCACCCACTTAAATCATCATAGCAAATATTTCAGCTCGTAAAAAGAGCATTACATGCGATCACCATAAACTGGGATAGAAAATTAAATTTAGTTTCTCTGGTGGGAATAGCTGCTCTAGAAATGCCCAATGTCAGATTTGGTCCAAAGACATATTAGCCTGAAAGTACAAGTAATCTTGTGATGAGGTTATTGACAAAGGAAAGTTTGTCAATCTTGCTTTGTGTGGGTAGCCATAGCGAATCATTTACCAGGGTACATAAACTAATATATTTGACGGTTGCCATAACAAGAAAGACTAGTCAGCATTTTACTCAGTTCTTCCAAAAGATTCCCATTCACGCCTTTTATATACCGTAAACACTGCTGAACACGGCAAGTTCAAGGCATTTGTGATATCTAGACGAATATCTCGATTTCATAGGTCAGTTCCACAGTTTATATCTGAAAGTAATGCGAAAGACTAATGAAAAAAATCAAGAGGACTCGATATTCGAATTCCTATATAAGGATTTAACGTTCAATCTACGGATTGAGTGCAGAAAAACGGCAGTTCACTGCCGTAACATTTAGGTTTTTCATAAAACATAGTTGGAGACTTTGTGGCCAAAGAGCTTCAAAGTTCCATAAACGGCCAAATGACGATGCTCAATGGTTTAATGCCGTCATATAGAAGGTCGTAAAGTGATGTATTACCTTAGATACTCTTTACTTTCATTCTGGCTGATGCTCCGGTCATACAGACAAGACCAAAAAGCCATAGACAAGCTGTAATGAAGTGAGATTTCTCTAATAAGCAATAAAACCCACTGTCCTTATTACTTCTGGTGAAGACATTATTAAATATTGCATAACCGAAAAGAGGATTGTCATTACACTGACGCTATAAACACAGAAACTTGAGTTTACAAAAAAACTTCATCTATATGCCGTTATACTGTTATTAGAGTACAAAAATATTTATGCCATACGTGAGTTATCTATAAAATTGGTGTAATAAGCGATACAATCTACTTTTGATTGGCAGCACATTTTAGCCGCAAAAATTTCACTTTTATATTACACCATTTTTAATAATGTAACGTTAAGGCGAGGTGTAAAAAAATATAAACAACGAGAACAACAATGGAAAAATTGATATTTAAACCAGTGGGTCGCTACATGTCATTAGGCCTCCAAACACCCACAATACAAAATGACATGGGTGATTGACCCAGCAGCCTAATTAGCGCAGATTTAACCTCAGTTGAAATACAGATTTGGACACTTCAAAGCCACCTAAGCTCTAATGTACAATTGTAGTTCTTTGAGTACTTGAGCACGATCAATCCTAATCGCATCTTTCCATTTCTACCCTTGGGCAATCGATTGGGTCAAGGGGTCGTCACACAATGATATCCCGCCATGTCATAGAAAGACCCTAGATGGAAATCGTCTTCTAGCTAAGCTTAACGTCCTGATGGCAACTTTCGATCTGCCAGGTCCTCGGCAAACGTGAAAAGATTCTTAGTGAAAAATGTGATTTTCCAACAAAATAGGAAGCATCTTCTCAGTCTGTGTTTAGCGAACAAATTAAGAGAAGAGTTGAGCGAGTTGAAATCTGGCTAACGTACGCTTTAACGTTTGCAGAGGTTGTATGAGTCACACTCAAAACCTCGATCAATATGCTAATTTGTAAGTTTTGCTTGTCAGTTTGTAAATAACCCTCGAAACGCACGAGGTGTTTGACTTCTCCACTTTCTTTTCAATTCCACTTCACTCTGAAGCAACTACTCCACTCTACCCGTATATAGATAAAATTTTGACTTCAATATCAACACTAGTTATTTTGATATGAAAATGCATAAACAAAATGGATGATAACATAACTACACAGTGTAGGCCCCAGCTCCAATGTGGGGGCGAAGAAGTTTAGTTGTGACAAAATAAGTATATTCTAACCTATTTGTCTAGCAGACAAGAATTCTACATATACATTTTTATGTTTCTTTATATTTTTATTGGTGCACATCTTAACCTGACCAAACCTAACTTAACCTATACTAGCCTAAAATGATCTAAAAATGCAACTATTTCATTGGGCAGCATTTGAAAGTAGGCAATCACTGCCAACTCACAGGCCATGCGGAGAAAGTCACTGTTAGGCGCATGGGGCAAAAACAGGAAACATACTTTTATGGTTTTTTATATTTTTATTAATGCACGTCGTGACCTGACCAAACCTAACTCAAACTATACTAGCCTAAAATCACCTAAAAATGTTATTATTTTCTTTGAAAGTATAGTCGCTGTAGTAGCCATAACATAAGCTATGTATATTGTGGTGTCTACGGGATATTCCCTTCACAAGATAATCAATTTGTTCAGCATCTGGTAACTTATTTCTAGGTTCAGTTTTCCAGTGAACTCGCAGAAGTTTCTTCGTAGCAGTTCTTTTCCCTCACAAAAAGTTGAAAATCTTTAAAAGATCTCTATTGAAAACATGAAAGCGTATGAAAACGGAAGCTGCAACGAGTTGTTTTTAACCATACAAGTACGGTTACAGAATTCTTAACGTTACGAAGCAAAGATGGTCGATTGAAAGCCACTGGCTGGTGCCATAATTGTGTTGAGTACACAGTTCGGCACGAAGTTATGGATGTTGTCAGGAAACGTTAGCCCACAGGAAATAAGCCATGTTTTTCCTACGCTCCCCAGTGGCCATGAGCGATGAGAAGGTCATTGGCCCTTCTGCGAGTCCATTTAATAATATCTAAACCCATTTTGCAGGCGGCAGAGACCAGAATCTCAGTCTACCCACATGATTGCAACTCGCTCACCTTAACGGAAGATTAAGGGATCTGACGGCCAAAGCTGCGCATATGAGAAACGCTGATTTCCAATTTGCAAACATCCGGTTTGGCGCATTATTACTCGGCCTGCTAGCGTCGCAGGGGGGCGCACTATTTTGCAATTTCGCCATTTCATACAGAATACAGAATCACACTCAAATGATAGATTGGTCAAACCTCTCAAATCGGGCACCTCCGTTCTGAGCAACTAGTTAAATTACCAGTTTCCAAGCTTTTAGGAGGGCCTGTTACTATTCATGCATATGTATGTTGATTTAGTCATTAAAATGTTTCGCATCAGTAATAAAGAAAATATATCGGTAGGGTCGTTTGGTATAATGCATATACATGTAGTTGTTGCAATCTACTGTACTTAAATTTTAAATGCAACAAGCAGTTAAAGGATGCTGTTTCCAACATCATTTTGCATGTAAACAAATTGGACATGTTCAACCCAAGTAGAAGCAACATGCTCTACTGCTCTAGCACAAACACTATGAGAAAATAAACTTTCATAATGGATCGTACACTGACTATAATTGGCTGGGCACAAAAAATATTTGGCGAGTGTATACAGCATGCAAGACATGTGAATTCTTGTGTTCTGGTTATTTAGCGTGAAAAAACCGTATACGGCATACATACATTACATGTATATACTGTTAACATCCGCAGCAGGTATATTCTGTAGAGTATGCAAAAATGATTTTCACGTCTGGCTTACAGCATAAGTTATACGTTAAAAATCAAAACAACCCTAAAGATATCGCTGTATGCTTGTTATCATACAGGGAACTGATTTAGTCATTGAATATGACCGAATATTTAACTTGAGACAGAATCAATATATTATTAAGTTGCTGTTTGATTTGAGAAGAACAAAAGACAGCTGTCATTTTGTTATACATGTGCATTAGTAGCTAAAGCATTTTGAAAAATACAAGTACAGATAGGTGCATCCATGTGCATATTTTATGAGCATCTTGCTTTATGATGTATTCTTTCAGAATGGAGATTCATAACGCGTTATGGAGAAACGATAATTGATACAGAAATCAAATCAAACTTTATAGAAATGAATTGGAGGACATTTCAAATATCTGTAGTTTGAATGATGATTTTCATTTTATGCCCCATATATTTATACCGATTTGTGCAGTATTTTCAATCAAAACGTTGGAGAAGCCATCAATGCTTTTATTGATGGATACCAGCACCTTACATGTACATGTTCCAGAGAAATGTGCAACTTGAAAACAGCACGTAATTTCATTTACATAGGTACCACCTCAATCAAGAAATTCTCCCCATCTTCCTGCTCTCAAAATGCCCATGAAAAAGAGGTTGAAACTTCAGGATGAGAACGAAGAAGCAGAGCTTCTGGTGCGTTAATCTCGCTTTCACAGGCGGCAGAGCGAACAATAGTTGCCTACGTATGTTTATTTCCTTATAAAATAGCCTTAATTTGAACAATGGATAGATTGATTGCAATACTGACAGCAACAAGCCCACACTATTAGCAGTCAACAGATGGATATCGATTCTTCGCAAGTTTAGGACTAAAGCCGGTGTAAAATTTGAAGCCAAGCTGGCTTATCGTTGCCGTGTCCTGTTTTTTAGGCGCTGATTAAGGATTCCTTGATCGTTGCACAGCGATGAAACAATGTGCGAAATTAATTCAAAAATAAAAAGTCGATCCCTTCACGCAATTACGACAACCGCGTTTCGTTAAGTCCGGGTCAAAAATATTTACAACTAATAAAATAGCGATCAGTTACTTTGGACAGCTTAAACGCGAACTGCACCATAAGGCAAAAACCGCAAGACCAAAGACCTTGTTTAAGTAAACGACAGCGATGTATATCGGAAAAGAAAGCTGAGTTTTATGAAGGCGATCAGACGCTATCCATCCTGGTTTTAAAAGTGCAATGTGGACAAGAACTAAATTATTGAGACGTGTTTAATGAAGCTTGCACTTATACCCATTAAAACACTCTGCAAATTGTAATATTACCAAACATTATTTAACGCAAAAGTTAAATACAGTTGCGTGCTATTGTTATTTAATCACCAAAATTCACAATACTTAATTGTACCCAAGCTAATATCAACAAATATTAATAAACCAGCATAATTTATTCATGACCGCGATTTATTTAATGTAATTATGTATACATTAGATTAAAGGACCAATTGATCGACTAGGTCCCCTTCAGCCGTCCCAATTTTAAATGAAACCCAATTGATGTACATGGACCGGGCCAAGTTAAGAGGAATGAATATTACGATATTAATATGCCTGAAGCCATATGACAAAGAAGCTAAACAATCTTAGGTCTATGAACAACTCGCAGAAGATGTCTCCGAGAATGTCGTATCTTTGCCAATCCTACGCTTTCAATAGATTTTAAAGTCTTACTGTTTGCCTATTACTTGTATTTCGTCTTCAAGCTACGATGTACGATATATATTTACACTACACAGAACATATGTACATGTATAAATGATGACCGATGCATTTTCACCCCCACTGCGCTCGTACGCCCCTATCTCTACAATGTTGACCAGTGAAAATATTGATTATATACATCCGCTGTATACAGTATATATTTATTGAATCAATTCTGCTAACGTTTTCATCTCTAATGTCTTGGGTGAGCTATTAAGATGACACGCATTCGCCGATATATTTCTCGGTTATGGCCTTACCATTTTTTTCGATGATTTTATCAAAGTCCAAAGGCATCTGTCTTTTGCCAGGGAGAGCTAATATCGAAAACTGAGTAAATGTTGAAGGTTTCTGCGCTCTGTTCATGGTTTGAGGAATGGCAGAAAACAGAAATTCAGTCAGAGACAAGTTTGACTTTGATGGATTTCAACCTTTTACCCCGAAATGTTTTTCCTGTTTTTTGCCAAGGTTTGCCACACATACAAGCCTGACATTTATAAAACGTATGCATCTGTTATTAAAAAGACTCGAGTCTTTGCATTTGCATATAATAGCTGATTTCCACTAGCCTACCTGACACCTGTTTTTACCTGGTCATATACGGTTTAAGAAGCTCAGATCTGGTGACTATAAACATGTGCACACGTATACAAGTTTCTTGTGTCGATGCTCTTGTGACGCCAACAATTGTATTGAAGCCAATGGGAAAACGCTGTAATGATGTCCCAAACCGATTGAAATCCATAAGTGGTCTCAGAAAGAGGTGGAGCCAGATCATTTGGAACACTATCGGCCGTCATCTTTTTTTAGTGCAGACCACCAAAACGGTTAGATCCCGCAGAAATGGGCTAGTGGAAAAGCACTATAATTTTAACTTCACATAAAACCGTTATCAAATAACTGAGCAAAAATGGTCCAAAGATAGTACGCTTCATGCGCTTTGTAAAATGTTGTCACCAACTTGCCTTTTGGCCATGAGAAATAGACATTTGTTTGTCAATATACATGTAGTGCTCAATTCACGAGGTCTTCTTGTACATATAAAAGCACGATCTTGAATAATGCAGATAATCTAACATCCTTCAATTGGTAAAGCTTTCATAATTGTCTTTGTCAGCACCAAATAATGGACAACCGAATAATTTGGTTGATATTTGTGTGTTTCTGAGCTCAGGAAAGAGCTCCCAACACGGATTAGGTGCGCAGCACGATCATGGCATTACTCTAAAACCTATGAACGTCACCACTGAGCCACAGAAATCACAGTTTTGAAAATGTCAAGATAATTGGGGCATTATCTACCGATTTTATCAGCGGCATATTATACCATCAATAATGCCTTGCAGCATTTTAACTTTTTCATTAATGTTTGCTCTTTATGTTAATTAATATAGATAATTAATTAATATAGCTACGCATTGTAAAATTGTATCAGGCGAAATGAAATTTACAAATACCTCGACTGTCCTACATGTATATGCTTAATGAAAATTGGTTTGTTGACCATTTTCTGGCTGTTGCTGGACTGTTCTGGACATATGAATAGTAATAAATTCAACCATTTTGCCTAACTTCCTTTAGCATGTTTAAATTGGAAGCATCTAGAGTGGCATAAGGGCTGTCCAACTCTAAAACTCAATTAAATATAAAGTGAACCCCGGGGAATTTAAAATGCATTTTCAGGCAGCTGGAATGAAAAATGAAGCAGTTCTTCCCAGCATCCTCCGACATCACAAATCATTATTCCCTAATTAATCTCTGGAGAATTCAAGGTCTTTTTATCAGTTAGGAAGCTCAATGAATCTTCGACGATAAGTCATTAATTAAAGTAATCAAAGTGAAAGACCCCTTGACATCATTGAAAGCAGGTTTGCACACAAAGTCCTCGGTGGCGGGTGGATCTCACGGGGTAACGCACAAAACCATCATTTATCACCTGGGTGTTTTAGAAGAAACGTGAATTTTTCATCACTCAATTACTGTTTAACAAAATTCGCTCAAACAAATTTCAGTTGAAGGATTGATTCTCGCTAAAATTGTGCACGAGACTGTACCAGGAAGTTTAAGAACATATTTCCTTCCGCAATGCGTGCAAACCATATCTTAAAAAGATTCACGCATGCTTAAGTGACTGATGTGTTCTTAGTCTGGGACTGGAATCTTGATAGAAACCAAAAACAACAACCATTAACAAGAACTTGACAATGTTGATTTTGTGTCTGAAAACTTTGCGAGTCATTAAATGTTTCTTAAAAAATCAGAATCTGTCTTAGTGTGCATACTATAAAACGTCACTCCGAAATAGCTCAGATTTACTTTATGATCCGATAAAATGAAGTAGCGAATCCATTTTCATTTGGCATAACCAGAAAATTAAATAAATATGGCGTCAACAGTACAATAAAAATGTGCTACAAGAAATACTTTACGAACGGCCCCTGTCGCAACCCAAATGAGATTTCAGCTTGGAGGAGTCGCCTAAACTAATCAGATTTCCATGCAATTAGAAAACCTTATAAAATTTATCACATTACTACGCATGCATTTGCATATTTATCAGCTGCACGTGGCCATGGGCGCGAGTACCGAAATTCCCCACCCCCCTCCAATCCAATATTAAATTAATAAATATTCAGCAGTTCGGAACGAATGCATTGACAATGGGTAAAACTGCGATGCAACGCACGATTATAATTGTTTTCGGGGCAATCTTGAAATTTCGCCCGAAATAAATTAAACGCGTTTATTTGCTCTTATTTCCGAAATAATAATAGCTGACAGTCAAACGCATATAAAGTACTTGAGAAAACTACTGCGACGCCTAACTTTATATTCCACTTTCACGTATATACCAATCTCATGCCTGCACTGCCTAAACAATCGCATTTATATTTCATAACATCGTGGAAATAGATCCCTTGCAAGTTTGCCTAGGGAAATACACCTCCGGATATTGCAAGCTTTTGTTTATACTGAATTTCTGAGAGTTTATAGAACGCAACCACTTTGCATTGCAAGCGAGAGCAATTTGCATTAGGTCGCAATCTGTCGCTCAGAAGCCAAACTAAGTGGATCCTGGAGCCAAAATTAGAAAATGGCTAGCTTTTATTAAATTTGGCCAAGAATTTAGATGAAAAATTCTTCCCAACTTAACTGCAAATTAAAACTCGTTTATGTGTACTTTGAAGTCCGAAAATCTAAAAGTTTATAACCACCATGCAAAGTTTATAACCAAATGAATGAATACTACTTATACAGGTACTTGTACTGATATAAATTTAAGAGTTTGAAGAAGTTTTAATTTACCATTGATTTAAAGCAATAATTTTTATATAATGATATTTTTAGGATTAACTGGACAAGTTTAAAAACTTTAACTTCAAGTGCCGTTTCGAAAAAAAGGGAACTTTCTTTTAATTTACACTTATTGTTTTCTAGTTCATAACATTCTTGCTTTTAATGAAACTGTTGTGAAGAGGATGATTGTATGACCAGGAATATAACCGTAAAAATGCAATTTCGATAATTTCAAATGATAGCTATTTTCTCACATTTGCAAGAAAGATCCACTTAGAAATAGTAACATATTCAAGACATAGTCGATAGTACTGCAACGTATGAAGCTTGTTTGATGTAATAATAATCGTATCGATGTTTTACTACCCCTGACTAATAGCAATCACAGACACCATTCTTGCCCTTTCAAAGTTGCCAAGTGGGAGTTTATCGCGAGCAAAGTATTCGAATAATAATCAACCTAAAATGGTCGTTACCAAGCCTCTGTATATGATATTCTTCTTAGCACTATAATTAGATAATTGTTATTCTTACCTGCACGCATGCGTACATCTCTGCTAAAGACGACCCCTAGCGGATTTCTGGCCGAACACCTGTATGTGGTGGCGTGCACGTCCTGCCTGTAGTCTTTGGCATCGAACGGGTGAAATACGAGGGTTCCATTCCGGAGGATGGTCCGGATGCCGTTGATGTTGGTGACGGGCGATCCGTCGGCCAGAGCCCACTCGATGACAGGCGGAGGATTTCCGTGGGCGGCGCAGTCCAGACGAATTCCGGTGCTGTTCGAGAAGTCACCATGATGGGGAGGCTCGGCCAGAAATTCTGGGCCTTTGGACTGAAGACCAGCAATGGAATCTGAAAAAAATAAAAATATTTTAATACGATCGCATTACAGTCAATTCCATGCCGTATCCAAGGTGCTGCATTGTTTTTTCTGACATCACACATTATTATTTGAGGACCAATTACAGATGCATTAATGTAAGTCATGCACTGAAAAAAAAATGTGCGCTGCTCCTGTAGGTCGGCAATCACTGCTAACCGCTGTTAGCAGTGATTGCCGACCTCCAGGAGCAGCGTTCTTGTAATGTGAGACTT
>JAQFYZ010003016.1:0-14741 GCA_034695085.1 Cylindroiulus punctatus | reverse complement strand
TACTGCACATGTGCAGAATTCCGGAAGCGCCGCCATTGTGCTGCACGATTCTATGGCTGCAGGATTCTACTCGACATAGGTCCTATACATAGAATTCCAACTAATTTACGCCGCGGTGCATGTAGGGAAACAAAAGGCAAATGGGAAATGACGTCACTGATACCCACACTGCATTGCGTCCAATGCCGCGAACATTTAAATTACCCGTAAAAATGGTGGACGTTGTCATCATTCTAGTCTAGAGGTTATTTTTGCGTGTTAGCCAAAGCCTGGACGCCATTTAATTAAAAAATAAGGAGTGTGAAGAGTTGATAAATCTGAGGATTAGCTGTGATTTGGGATTTCCATGTCAAGAAAACGGAATTTTATTTGGTTAGGAAACGAAAACTGTTTTCCCTCAAATTCATTAACTCTTCAAACTCATTTGCATGAAATTAGGCATTTTATAAGTGGGTGGAAAGAATGGTCTAATACCAAGTGGGTGGAAACAATGGTATAATACCAAACCCCAGCTGGTATAACCATCAACACAAAAAAATGATATTTACAAGATTGTGAAACGCCATAGGCAAAAATAAGGAATAAGAATCCAATATAGCATTTCGTGATGAAATTTATTTATTTACCACTGGTAATTCAGTACAAGAGTGTATATCTCTGGATTTCAGATTTGTTTTTGCAGTTCATGGCGCTAACAGCCAGTGTCCTGGGCATATGAGAAAGCCCGACAATTCGACTTTGTACAAAATCCAACCCTCCAAATAAAAATCTGATGCTTAAACGTTAACTAAGCATGATACATCTAATAGTGGAGAATGCACGACGAGGTTAAACTACAGTAAAATTAATACAGGATGAAAGTTAAGCTTTAAACCTAACGACAATGATAATGGCTAAAGATAAAAAAGATGAACAATAGTTACGGGAAAAGCAAGATTACATGGCTGTAGTACAGTGGGGGTTCCAATGGAGAGCAAAACCAAAGTTGCTAGGAGCTCAGGGAAGCTTAAAATTAAACCAACGTGGTCATCTTTTACTTCAAAAACTTGACATTTTTACCTTGCGGGTCATTCGAATTTTAGTGACTGAAAACTGTCACAACGGACACCAAGCTTCTCTGAGAGGGGAGCGGAACGTACAGTCGTTAGCATTCACAGCAAACTGCGCTGCAAAACCGTACCAAAAAAATAAACCTGACATTGCAATTCCACGATCTTTTTGTGGGCAATGCAGCAAGAAAGTCCATTCACCTCATTCATCCTTGGAGTCCTTGTCGGGCGAGCGCTGCTCTGACTTGATGGTCTTGTCTGGTGATCGAGACAAGGACTTGCGCTTCTCCAAGCTCTTGCCCCTGCTGGCGGAACGGGACTTGCTGCGGTTACGGGAACGGCTACGGGAGCGGGACTTGGATTTTGATTTGGACTTAGACTTCGACTTTGACGGGGTGCGGGATCGTGGAGAACGAGAGCGGGAGGTCGATTTGGACTTGGACTTAGACCTGGATTTTGAGCGCGGCGATCGGGATCGAGACCTGGAACGGGAACGCGAGCGGGATCGTGGAGACCTGGAACGACTACGACTGCGGCTCGAGCGAGAGTGCGATCGTGACCTAAACAAAGACAAAGTGAATATTAGTTGTTTTCATAGTTACGAGGAGTCTATGAGGAAGCCATATCACTAATTTCCACGTGAATATTGTTAGATTTGCTAAGGAATTTAAAGGCAGAGGAATGCCATAGGCAAAATTTATTTTAATTTAAAACCTGAAGTGAGATTTTAACCCACATTTCCACAAAAAATGCTTGGATTTGTCTAACTGTAGCATATCGAAAGTACAAATTAAGAGGGCAGGTAACATTGTAGGTGAGCTCCAGATGAAGAAGCCGAAGTATAGAAAGCAAGAGCGAAACTTACCTTCTCCGGCTCGACGATTTGTTCGACTTGTCCTCGATGAGCTTAATTCGACGGCCATTTAGCTCAGTGTCGCTAAGCTTTTCAATGGCATTTTTCATGTCCGTGTATGTGGCAAACTCCACAACACTAGAAACGAAACAAGAATGTGTTACAAGGGTCCTCAAGCCACTAATATTCAAATAAACCAGGGCGTCACCCCTGATACCTACCCTTCATTGCGATGGGTCTTATGAGCATCAGCATATGTAACTTCACCGGCCTGTCGCATGTAATCTTTCAAATCCTTTCCAGGAAAAGGAAAAGCAACAAAACAAAAGATTAGCAATGGGCAGGCACACAAGTATCATCAACTGCTTCCTACATAGCCTATCAGAAGTGCTGACATATCAGTCAATGGTATCGCTAGCTCAACAAAACATGACCATGGACCACTTTGCCAAGTCCTATGCCGACCCAATTAACGGGAGGAAAATTTGGCTTCTAAAATCGCCCTTCCAGCTGCCGCTAAATCTCTAATATCATAACACTGAAAATGGTCTTAAATATTGCAGGCTTAGTTGGCCGATGACTCCGAAGTCTAGATTAGGCATATTTATCGATCGGTTCACGTTTTACCTGTTCTGTCCAGGTCAACAGCAATATAATATAAGCTAAAAACAAGAGAATTGGTTCAAAGATTTAGCGTTTCCATGGCATCTTCGATGATGTTGCAGGAGGGACGAATTTTGCTTAGTTCAACTTACTTTTTTCAATCCCAAAATAATTGTGTTATCCCCGAAATCTCCCAAACACAACAGGACCAATCTAAATGAAATTACAACGGCAGAGTGCTTACTGATCAGTCCATCCTACACTTTTAAACTCTGAAGCTCAACAATTAACTTGTATAAATCTGTATCAATGCTGATATTAAAGTCAAATTGGTGAAATTTATATTTAACTTGCATTTCAGGAAGTAATTTTTTCACAAATTCAATTCAGCAAGAATCCAGCATTTCAAAGATCAGTAAGCACCCCGATGTCTCTCCAGGGCAAGCTTTTTCATACCACCCATTAACACTTCACAGACCTAGCTTTGCTATGCCACAACTGAATTACAGAAACAAAGATTGTGCAGATAGACAAGAGTTTGTAGCCGATGGCAGAATTACCTTCGGTATTAGTTCTTATTGATTAACGCCAGATTGACCCGAGTGACCAGTATTCGGAATGTGGATGTGCGGGGAAGTAGGATCGCCAATTTCACAATCGCCCACTTTGTCCTGTCCTAACCCTCTCACATGGTTCGGCTCAAGACCAGCCAGACAAGTAGCGCCTCAACTTTTGGATTGGGAATGGATGTCCTCTGAAGAGACGCAATGGGGGCGATGCAGGAAACGTCCCACTGGGTTGACAAGATCTGTCACCAAGCGGGATTTGTGCTCGGAGGCCAACTCGCCAGATTCGCTCAGGCACCAAACGACCACCAGAGAACGTGACAAGAGTAGTGTGGTTGCCAGTGGTTCTGTAACTGGGAAATTATTTTGAAGACGCACGAAAGGCAGGCTCTTCACTCCCTCATCGCTCAAAAACGCCACTGTGACCCTGCCGCGCTAGGCCGGGGGCTGGATTGCCCCCCTCATGACACCGGCTCGCCCGCCCCAAGATTCTCGCAATGGCAGTCGCCTGACACTTCTGAGACTTCAAACACCCTCAACACCTCAAAACGTCATCATTGACCAGGGTTGCCAAGTTTGGCATCTTTCATGGAAAAGAACATGTCAAGCAACAAATTCACGAACCAAAAAAAGCAATCACATGGGGACAGCCATATTCACTTCGAAACGGTTAAACAAATTACTGGCCTGCTGAATGCCACAATGTAAAACCCCCATGTAATGGTAAATTTAAAAAACCCCTAATTTTAGAAAATAAAAACGCCAAAAGCTGAAAGACTACAGATTTTGACCAGATTACTCCCTTCATAACTGACTGTTCCCATGAGTTACATCTGTAAGAACGACAAAGATAACTTCCGAATAGAAAAGGTGGCCTTAACGGCTCAGATGTTTACCTGCCAACTGACGCGACTGGAAAGGTTCTCCACGATCAGCCGGTACTCAGTACGAGTCGGCGGTCCATACCTAAAGACACAAGATGGTTAAACTGTGCTCATCGTCCATAGATCAATAATCAAATCAACTGGAAAATAATCATGCTACAAGCATTCAGAACGGTGCAGAAAATGTTCTAGGGTGTCCCTATTTTTGGTTGCACAACGCCAAATTTAATTTTTTTGAATGGTTGCAGTATTAACATTAACAGAAGCATGATTTGCTACCCAGCCCATAAATTACTAGTAACCCACAAGTCGTTAAGCAATCCAATCAATTACTTGCTAAATTCAGAGGGTGATGGTCATGGAGATTTTTTGACGACTGTGCCTAGATGGAAGGAACCTTTCGAATTTGGACGTTCACTTGTTCCAAAAACTTATGTTAGCAAAACTTAATTAATGATTAGACAAACCTGGACTTCGAATCATGATCAGAATTGGCGTAACTAGAAAAGACAATGAATTTGGTCGGCTTATAAAAATTATCCATTAAATCTCGAGAGGCAAAGTGTCTGGCTGGAGTGGGCACACATATAGCACAAAAAACTTTCTACAGCATTCTGAGCATGAAATTTCTAATTGAAACTGATTATTAATCTATGGGTTGCCTGACCATAACCCCATTCTCGTCCCTACATTTAAATGACAGCATCATCAAAGGGCACACGGCACATTATTCAACAATTTGGGAGAAATAAATTTCATCTCCATCCTAACCCAGATGCTTAACCCTAAAATTCAAATTCTAACAAAGGATGAGGGCTGTTAACTAATCTTATTCTAGTGAATTTCATTGCCTCTTCAGCCACCAAGCTACTAGACCATACATTTAATGGATATATTTTACAAGTTTAGACAGTTACTTGAAGGAAAACAACTTTCAAAATGAATCGTCAGTCTTATGTGCCAAGTCGAGGCTTTTCGTAGCCGAACAACTTGCCATTGGAACAATTATACAAGACAGGCACAAAATTAATTATTCCATCTGCCTGTCAAACACAGATACTTCGTTGACTGTCAAATTTGTATTTTGACAGTTAGGCCATTTGCACATTCGACCGATAATGTCATCGCACAAATAACATTTCAATTACACTACACTGAAATACAGGGAAATTCCAAATTGCCTTTAGAAAATGACATCTGAATACTGTAACCTTTGGAATGCCACTTTACCCACAGGAAATCAAACCTTCATGCAAACTAGGGGTAGCCATACTTACAATACTGACCCCTAGAAATATATTTCACAAAGTGTTTTAAATACCTAAAAATTTGGATTTCAAATACGTTTCAAGGCCATGCATATACACTATATCAGCAATTTTTTTTGTAGTACTTGCAGTTTTATAGAGTATACAGCATATATAGATTATTGACGAATTATAAATTTAACACCAGCCAACCACCATAACACCAATTCATTATCAATCAAGTACAAAGCAGGCTAATAACTGTACCTCTTAAAACAAGTACTTTTATAAATTTAAAAAATGTCCCACAAAAAGAGTATTCAAATGTCATTATCTGTATAATTTGGTCATTTAGACCAAATAACCCAAAACCAATTTGTTAGAACCACAAGTAAAGTGCTCAGAATTGCCTAGCAAACTTAACAAAATGCCGCATGCCCTTCAATTATCACAAACAAGAGTGCAACCATAGCAAAACACTGGCGAAGTCGCTCAGCTTTTCGGATCACAAGCCTGGCCCCTCCCGGCCTACCCACCACCAGTAATCCTAACGAGTAAACAACCCTTTTCAACTCTTACTTGTCACGAGCCACACGCCTCCGCGGAGGAGGAGCACGGGGAGCTCTACTACTTCTCCCCCGCCAGAGGTCACTTCCGTGAGGACTTCCGCGAGCATGTTCTACAGACACTCTGAAAGACAGGGTAGGAGAAGTGAGGCTAAGGAGTAGTTTTTACAATATCTTACTTTTCGGTCCAGTTGGAACGGGAACGGCGACGAACAGCACTAACACCATTCCCTCTGCGAGCTGTTCCGCGGGCACGCGCTACTATTATTCTAGTCAAAAGAAAAGAAGCGGAAAATATGGTTAACCCCACATATGCCCGCTCTTTTTATTTATATTTATATAATATGCAAACGTATTGTAAATTTACAACAATCTATGTTTTGGAAAACAAAACGTTTAACGTGGAATCTCGGATTTGCGCCACAAAAAGATAAAAAATTCAGATCAACTATAAATAATAGGCTAGAACAAGCTTGCAGAAGGAAAAGTTAATGTCATCACCATCACAAAAATACTGTTCAAAACAGTTCATGGGCCAAATAAAACAATAAGGAACAGGACAGCTAAATCCTTTTTAACAGCTCTCAGTAGGCCCTACCAATAGCTGTTATCTGCATTTGGAGGCAAATAGGAAAACGCATAAAACTCTGTTAAAAATATAATTTTTGCAAGGTGTATCTCAAATAGTATTAAATACAAGGTGTATCTCAAATAGTATTAAATTTTCAACATTTATAACAAGATAAATACAAAAAAACGAATCTTAGTCTCATCTAGCTGATAGTTAAACATTATCTAATGACCTAGCCTTACAAGCCAGAAAGCAATACTAAACTGTCAGAGTTTTACGGTTCCTAGCATGTCCCCATTCCCTTTTATTCAGAAACATGACACTGAAATGCCGCACCGTTACAAACTGGTTACCAAATTAAATCTGTTGCAAATTTACAATAGGAAACGTGTTACAAACCTTTCGCCCAGCAATTCTTTCCCGTTAAGTTCATATACGGCATCATCTGCATCCCTGTAGTCATCAAATTCCTGCAAATATAAGACCAAATTACAACTCCTGTTCAAAATCGTGCATAAATAAGCTATTGTTAAGTTAGCACGACTATTACAATACTTACCACAAAGCCAAAACCATTCTTCAGCAAAATCTCTCGTATCCTTCCATAACCCTTGAAGAACTTCTCAAGATCTCTTTCCCTCACGTCATAAGGCAATCGTCCGATATAGACTCTGGTACCCATTCTAAAAGCAAACAAACGTGTTGACAAAAATTATAACGATGCATATAAAAACAATCATTCAACGCTTGCTTATTCTTAAAAAAATTAACACTGAAGTAAACAGTATTCCATTACTTATTCTAAATTACTAAATCAATAATGCAGGGTAAGTATTCAAATTCACAAAACCATTTCCCTGACTTTCCAGGCTCGTATGAACCACGTATTATGAAAAACGTCAAGGAGTGACAAATGCCACCACAGCGTCTCGCAGATTTCATGAAGATAAAAGGATATTGTTTGGAGATGATAATTCTACTGCTCAAAATTGGGCTCTGATAAAACTAGCAACGACGTCGTCAAAAAATTACATTTGGTGACCAACAGACAGCGATAAAAATTTCGATTCAATTGAAAATTTAAAAACAGACTTTTGAACTCCCTCCTCAGTGTTATGATATGGAAAACACTGTTCAACCAACTATTTTAAATACGTGTCAATCTTGCTGGAAAAGCCTGTTTCCATCTTACTCAGTGCATGTGTAACCTGACCCAACAGCCAAGTATAAAGATTAAAAAAAAATTGGGAAGGGTGTTACATAACTCAGAGAGATTAGAATAATCTCCATAGGCCAATCGGAAACGTGTTCATTGCATTATTTTTGTTCGCCATTTATTACAATCCAGGCATGAGATAACGGTGCCTACTGAACAAACAATTTCATCCACAACACAAAAATTATTTTAGTTATTAATTGCCTGTAATGAGATTTGCATTGTACTGTAGTTAATTACTTCATGTAAATTGCATGGGTCATTTTTAAGTAGGTCTTCATCACATTGAAAGGTTTCTACAGAATCTTGTACTGTAGATGTTACGACATGTCAGTGACTTAACAAATTTCATTGAATATTGGAATACGCAACCGTAATTTTCAGACAAATAATCCACTTATGGAACTCCGAGCCCATACATATTATTGGTCTTCGTGCATGCCATCAGACGTCTTTCAAAAAGATAACCTCAATTTTGAATTTCACATTGATGATGGTGAGTTGATTGTGCAGTATTGATTTTAGTAACACATAAAAAAACATGCCATAGGCTATTTTTTTTAAAAAAAGCGTTGAATTTTAAGCCAAATTTATTGAAATGTAGTTATCAATGTAATGATAACCCTGCATTTGGTTCCCCTCCCTGCCTTCGTGGTATGGAAAAAAGTAACGAAAATTTTAACAGCTTCATGGTTGTAATTACGTGAAATTTTATGCAGACCAAATTTGTGGTGACAAGACTGTAGGCCTACATCAACAGAATTGATCAGGCTGTGAAATTGCTGTACTATAATATAGCTCCCAGCATAAATGGGGCGTGTCAAGTTAACAGATGGGCAAGTTTATCAACCAGCCACGTTGGCTATCATGGTTGACACTACCATTACTTTATGTAGACTATCAACCTGTCAACAAGCAGTTGAAATTCTTATATTATGCCATTCTCCTGGAATGACTTGACAGAAGCAGGAAGCTAAACTTTGGTATTAACACTTGCCACAGATGTTTAACAGGGTGACTGACCGAAGCTTGATCAAATTTTCCTGACATTTCCAGGTTTACCAAACACTTTTTGAAAAATTTCCAGACAATTTTAATCAAGCTTTTTGTGGATCTTACCAGGAAATACACCCAGTTTTCAATGAATTTACTTAAGTTAAGGGTTAAGTTTGTGTCTGATAGGGAAGTCCCAGAATAAATTGTGACAAAATTTCCAGCCATGAGGCAAATTTCCCTGACATTTTCAGGTTTTCCATCAGGTCACACTGGAGTAAACACACGGTTCACACCACTTGCAAGCTTACTTAATGTGCAGTTTAGGGCATAATTTCATGAAAATGTGTGAAGAGTAGATAAATCTGTGAGATAGCTGTTGAATTGAATGAGTTTATGTTTTATGTCAGAAGACATGGACTGATACAGATTAGGAATTGAGTACTTTAACTCGTCAGTAATCTTAGCCATTTCTCAGAATTATAAACTTCATATTCACTTTTCTTGAAATAGGGCATTGATGTACAGATAGCACATTGGCTAACCACGTGCCGAAAATTTGATTTAGAAGCCTAGAGCGCAGCTACATGAATTAAAAAGCAATTACAATTCACCCTACCACGATTATGATCATACGCACATGGTAACGAATTAAGTTTTAGTAGGGTAAATTTGGTTTAATCAATTTTGAGTTTGCACTGAAGCTAGTGCAATCTAGAGAAACTGGTAGGTGCAACTCATTAGGCTAATTGCAGTCTTCTATAAAAAGCAATGCGTCATGAATAAAATAACTTTGGTACTGATTGCCCATTTTTGCAAGCTTCATTGATAAGACTTTCGAAAGCGTGCAAATATCGTAATACATGTATCGGATATTTCACTTGAAATAGAATTTTTCATGCCTTGCACGTGCACCTGTGCAAAACCGAATTAATACTAAAGAGAACCTTTACAAATTATATCGCAATATTCAGTGCGTTACACTGCATTTCAATCTGATATTTCCGGCTATTTTCACAGGTGAAACTGATGATTTCAAAGAAATTTCATTGTTACAGCAAATCTGAATTTAGGCCTATGCCAACATGCGTCATTGGATGCCCGGTCAATTTCAGCAGAATATTTTTGAAAAAAATATGCCAAATAACGAACATTAACAAGTAAATAGCCGCCAGAGTCGCTAGGCAACAACTACGCGCGAAATAAATTATGATTTAAGATCGCAAATTATAATCGACATCGACCGAACAACAAAAATTGAAAATGGCGACAGAACAACGAAAACGCCGCTATGGAACACGTAAAAAAAAACGCAGCTCAAATCGCAAATTTTGAACTCAAATTGTACCAATATCTTATGCGCGAACGTGCAAATAAAGTAAATAACATTACCTGAGCTGGGTCTTTGGTAAAACACAAAACTATTTTCAATTGCGTTGGTGAGGTGAACAGCAACAAAGACACAGAACCTCCCTCGATACCTTCTGGGAGGGAAACAGAAATTCAGAATCCACGAAGACGCTTGGCTACGGGGTCTAGCAAGGTGGCCCCACGGACATTACGTCATCACGCGTCATAAGGAACGCTCATAAAATTGTTGATGCGCTGGGAGCGTCATAGGGTGGGAAGTTCAAATATTGTCATCACTTTTCACGATTTTAGTAATTGGGAACACCATCTTTTACAAAAATTACTCGTTAAACATTATTAGAGGAGAGTTGAGGGAAACTTTTTCAAGCACGTTATCAGAAAACATCGATTTTATATGTATTTTAATGAAAGAAATGACATCTTTTTCTTGACAGGTAGGTTAGAAATTGTATACGTTTTTTTATTCTCTGTCAGATAACCATATTTAATGCCCTCATCAGGTGCTCAATTAAACAATTTTAAAAAGAAAATTACAAAAATTAGGCGTGAGCCCTTACAAACACTGCTAGGTTAACAAATGTGCTAACTGGGAACAATTTAATCCCCCAAAATCGGCATAAAAAATGTTCCCAGTTAGCACATTTGTGAACCTAGCAGTGTTTGTAAGGGTTCACGCCTAATTTTTGTAATTTTCTCTTTAAAATTGTTTAATTTAGTACCTGATGAGGGCATTAAATTGTCGAAACGTTGTGCCAATATGGTTATATATCTGACAGAGAATAAAAAAACGTATACAATTTATATGTATTTTCCTAAATTTATTTTTGAAATATTAAGAAAAGGAAAGCTGAGATCCTTTTTTGTTATCCAAAAAAAAAAGTGGGTTTCAATAATGGGGTTATAATTAATTGGTTTCTATAAAGTTGCATAACATTCAAAAAGATTAATAATGAAAGGAACGCTTTAGGCGAAATATTTTTAAAAACAACAATTAATGGGTGGATTTAAACTCGGATTTACACAAAAATGTTGATAGCGTCAATTTTCAATAGTGAATTGCGCAAAGTGCGAATTATTTTATAACATTACCAACACTTATGGATTCTAGCCAATTATATTTTCTTTATTCATTTAAACTCTTCGAAATCATAGCGGGTCATTTTGCCACGAGCAACTTTTTAGCAAGAAGTTTTAGAACTTTTTCTGAAAATTGAACACTTTTTTAAGACTTGTCTGCCACACTGGAACATTAGGTCTTGTATTTCCCAAAATGGCCTAAATATTCGTAATAAGACCCACTTTTCTCAATTGCACAGTATTTTATATCAGCAAGTTGACGATCCTTCCACTGACATGTTTTTACTAACAGAAAAAATGCAAATTTCAAAAATTGTGTGAACGAAAAAACAAAAAGATTAGTAATGAAAGGAACTCTTTAGGTGAAATATATTTTTAAAAACAACAATTAATGGGTGGATTTAAACTCGGATGTACACAAAAATGTTGATAGCGTCAATTTTCAACAATGAATTGCGCAAAGTGCGAATTATTTTATAACATTACCAACACTTATGGATTCTAGCTAACTATATTTTCTTTATTCATTAAAACTCTTGGAAATCATAGCGGGTCATTTTGCCACGAGCAACTTTTTAGCAAGAAGTTTTAGAACTTGAATTGAGCACTTTTTTAAGACTTGTCTGCCACACTGGAACATTAGGTCTTGTATTTCCCAAAATGGCCTAAATATTCGTAATGAGACCCACTTTTCTCAATTGCACTGTATTTTATATCAGCAAGTTGACGATCCTTCCACTGACAAGTTTTTACTAACAAAAAAAATGCAAATTTCAAAAATTGTGTGAACGAAAAAACAAATGATTTTTACGATCCATTAGAACATCTCATTCTAACTCATTCATCTGCGACAAAACATTCAAGAGAAACACACAAAGGCGAAATTTCATCAGGAACGCAAATATATGACAAATAAAAATGAGACTTTTTGGCACCTTTTTAGATGAAGTAAGAATCAAGAAGGAGGAGCTGCATCATCTACTCTGGGACGTTGTACAGACGTTTGCACTAAATTTTTGCGGCTCTGAGATTGTACTTTTTTTGCATTCGTCCTGGCCTGCTGCGATGCCATCAAGTTCTTGCTGGTGGGGCACTTGCTCAAAGTCTTATGTGCCTTCCTCATGGCACGAAGACTTGACTTGCATTCTTCATTCCACCAGGGTTTCTGGACGCGTGGTGGACGACGGGTTTTTGGGGGGAACGGGCAAGGTATGTCAAGAGATTCAAGGCTCTGGATTGGGGGCCGAACAGACCCGTCATCTTTAGAAATAACAGAAGCCGTCACATCTGGTGGCACATCACTTTCAACGCCCTTAACTGTAGCTGCATGCAGTGTTGGCGCAGGAGAATAAAAATCCTTTAAAAAGTCACTATCAGTGGTTGATGAACCTTGCAACACCGCAGAAGAACGAAAATTTTGTCTAACAGTTGAAGTTGGATCTTCCAAGGCAATGGATGATAACTGTTGCGATATAGCAGCAGCAGGTTCAGTTTCATGTGGGTCGTTTATCAAAGAACAATCTGGTGAAACGTTGCATGTAATTTCATAGAAAAAGGCAGAGGGCACAATCAAAGGTCCTTCAGGGATAACGACATCAAAGGCATTAGGAACAGGATCATGTACCTCCCCAAAAGTCATCCGACAGAAGGGACATACATCAGTTTGAGCTGCCATTAACTTCTTGTTCGTAACGTTACCTTCAGGTGTAAACAGATAACAGTTAACGCTCACATTAACTGGGAAACTACCAACTCTTTTGGTTCTCAACAGAGCTTTGGTCTGCTCCTCCCCTTCGGGCACCATTTTCAGCGAGCCTTTGTGATGCCTCTCGATGTCCTTTACATCACCCGCGATTGCTTCAATGGTTTTGGCGATGACGACAGGTGAAACATTGAGAAAGGTTCCCCCATCAACGCGCCTCATCTGAAGAACGTGGAGGCAAGAGGAGCCTGCCTTGAATTTTTTAGTTTTTGCCCGCTTGAAATGCTGCTTTGGGATAACACCACCTGATTCTGTCAAATTAGGCTGACTCGAGCAACTCTCGTTGCATACCATCTGGGATACTGTCTGGCGCAACATCAGGGTTAACTCCTCAGCTGGTTGCACCAATTCGGACTGATCCGAGCAAGGACTGTCGCTGGAGGAAAGTGAAGACTTGTTGAAATCCTCCTCTGGATTGACACCAGCTGATTCTGTCAATCTCGTCTGCCCCGAGCAGGGACTGTCACTGGAAGAACATGATGATTTCTTGAAATCCTCTCCTGGAATGACATCAGCTGATTCGGTCAATTTCGACTCATCCAAGCAAAGACTGTCGCTGTGGGAAGGTGAAGACTGCTTGATATCCTCCTCTGGAATGACATCAGCTGATTCGGTCAATTTCGACTGTCCCGAGCCAGGATTATCGCTGGGTGAACTTGAAGACTGCTTGAAATCCTCTGGAATGACATCAGCTGATTTGTTCAATTTCGAATGATACAAGCAAGGACTGTCGCTGGAGGAAGGTGAAGACTGCTTGATATCCTCCTCTGGAATGACATCAGCTGATTCGGTCAATTTCGACTGTCCCGAGCCAGGATTATCGCTGGGTGAACTTGAAGACTGCTTGAAATCCTCTGGAATGACATCAGCTGATTTGTTCAATTTCGAATGATACAAGCAAGGACTGTCGCTGGAGGAAGGTGAAGACTGCTTGATATCCTCCTCTGGAATGACATCAGCTGATTCGGTCAATTTCGACTGATCCAAGCAAGGACTGTCGCTGGGGGAAGGTGAAGACTGCTCGGCAATCCAGAGGATAATTTCAGCAGCTGATTCTGTCAATCTCGTCTGCCCCAAGCAGGGATTGTCACTGAAATAACTTGATGATTTCTTGAAATCCTCTCCTGGAATGACATCAGCTGATTTGTTCAATTTCGACTGATCCAAGCAAGGACTGTCGCTGGGAGAAGGTGAAGACTGCTTGATATCCTCCTCTGGAATGACATCAGCTGATTCGGTCAATTTCGACTGATCCAAGCAAGGACTGTCGCCATAGGATGGTGAAGGCACCTTCAAATCTTCCTCTGAGATAACATCGCCTAAGTCAGGAAGTTCCGGTGCGTTCATTGCATATATAATTTATTGGATCATCTGAAAAGCAATATATACGCCACTTAAAAATACGCCTCGTGTGGGTCCAACATCTACACCATACCGGCGATGTCAGCAGATCATGCAACGCAGGAGTGGTACTTGTTACTGAAACTTCAAAAATAATTTCCCTAGTTTACCATGACCAATAACCCAGGTCAGTTTTCTGGACATTTAAAAACGTAGTTGACCTATCTACAAAGCAATATTCCCTAAATTTAATGTGTACATGCATCATGCACCTAGTTGGACCATCATAGGGAAATTCCGTACGTTGGACTGTAATATGCACTGTTACATGCATAAAGAAAAGTCGGACGTCCCTCTTTGCTGGCCCCTGCCCCGGATCCTGCCTTGTTGAATCAGGCCCTAATTGAGTGAATGACATTGATGACGAAAATGAGAAGTGGTTGGTAAAATGGTGACGTCATCATTGCTCTACATGTACATGTATGGGCCTGAGCATAAGGCTGATCGAAAGGGCCATTGAAAATGCGTGGTAATTTTCGGACACCCTGCATAATATTTCCACCGCGCAAAACCATGCAAAATTTGTTCCGTACTTTTGCTTTAATAAATAAATAAAGACGCTCAAAATCCTGCCTACCTTGT
>JAQFYZ010003015.1:0-14746 GCA_034695085.1 Cylindroiulus punctatus | reverse complement strand
TAACCAGTTGTAGACGAAAAATAGACGTATAAACCAAAAATCAACGTCTATTCAACGTCTGTGTGCTACTTGGGTATTCAATAACGGCATACTCATCATTAGATATAACTAAAACAAACCTCCATAATGTCTCATTCATTGCATTCATCTTATCCGGCCTGTTGAGTTCCACATGATAGATCCACTCTCGTGGCTTCTCAACTTTTAGTGTTTTGAATTGATATTCGGAACTTGATGAACAGCTGCGAGCAGTCACTGTCTGTCCCATGTTGTACCCTAAATTTGAATTGCATTTCTTTGATAAAACAACGTAGGGCAATAAAAAAATTAAAAATGCAATAGAATTTAAGGATGAATGACGCAATTCATCATCTCCATTGGATTGAATTATGCATGCATGTTTTCATGTACAGTGTAGCATATAGAAGTCTAGTAGCTATAGCACATGATGTCCCTTACATTTTATAATATTGCAATAGAAATGTCAAGAAAACAAGCATCATACCAATCCGAGATAATCTAGACATTAATAGTCGTCCTGCCATTTTGAACTTGATGAACCTTGATCAACACAATCTTCCAACGGGACTCGATCTAGCCTCACAACAAGAACTGCTGATCATTCCATACACTCGCCCAGGGCCACACTCGTAAAGGACGGGCAAACCATAAATGACCATGAGTAAACAACATGTGTCACAGCCACCACATGTGCACAGGCGTTTTCTTCAAATATTGTTATTAACACTTTTTCGGGAATTATCGACCCCCCTCCTCCTCTCATACTGTTTGTCAGCATCTGGACAACCGACCACCAGATTGATCATTTACAAAAAAATATTTATTTTTTGTCAAATTGTCATTCATTTTAGTCGCGATGTCACACACTCACACCCTCCCCAAAGATGCATGATGACATACTATTTGAACGTATTATATTATTGCATAAGGGTAGAGGTGGGAGCAGCTATCAAAAAATTCTTCCGACCTATACACATGTAATTTTTTTTTAATTATAGGAGATGAGGCCCAGATAAAAAAAAACTGCTTACGGCGTGCACACACCGAAACTTGTGACATACAGTACAACCTGTACATGTGTATATGGTGTGTACTGTGGCTCCATCTTTTATGATCTACTCTTAAGATTTCGAAAAAAAAGTGTACATTTCACTTACGACACTCCATGGCAGTGAAATACATGTATCCACAAAATCCATTATGAAATCAAAACTTTGTTATACCATGAGATCATGGTTATACTGTACATGTAATCATTTTCCAAAAAAAAAAAACATGATCATGAAGGGGCTGCCTGCGTCTTTCAAAATTTCGACGATATTACCAGATATATTTTTTTTTACAGAAATATGGACCAAAACCCATGTTTTTCAGAAAAAATAGCCTTTTCCTGTACAGTAGGAAGACTCAGCTCATCCTATAACTCAAGGGTGAAGATGTCAGTCCGAGAAAAACATTTAACTATGATTAGTCAACGACAAACATATACATGTACATGTAGTAGATTTATTACTACTAGAGTGGGACAAGTGTCTTTTGCCAGTGACAGCTAACTGAAATGGATAAAACACTTGGGCACAAGTATTATAGTTACAAAAAGACACAACTGACTGAATACATGTATACAGGTACACAAAGGATGAAATTCAAACTGCTGACATTGCAGCTACTATATCACACTTGGGTGTACAAGTATATCATAGGAGTATGGTTAAAAATGGCCTGTCATCTGGACACATACTGATTACCAAATCAATCAGGTATTAGCAAGGAAACGAATCCAATTATTTTTGGAGTCACATAGTTAGGACGTTTTTACTCCAAAGTCCGTACAAACATTTAAAATTCTTAAATCCATCATTTTTTACATCTTTTGAAAATTAATACATGCCAGACATGGGAAAAAATATTATATCAAGGCAGATGGAAATCGAGACTATAAATTCAGGGCAAATACAAGATCTTTAATACAAGGAATTGACATGCTAAAAGAGCAGCCCTTTATGACAGAGAAGGACCAAAATCTCTGCCATTTTGTGTTTATTAAGAAGATGTTACCACTTTATATGAGAACATCATGTAATCTTGTTCTATTTCACATCTAAATATATGGTGACATGACTTAAATTTGAATGAAAGAAGTTAATTTCTTGGATTGCATAACAAGGCCGATCAAAATATTCATCCAATTTATGAGAAATGTGTGCGCAGAGGATATTACTGACAGAGCAAACAGTGAACGACCTAAAATATTAACATCAATTTATTAAGTAAATGAAAAAAATGTGTTAATCCCATGTAAGTGGTAACATCGTCTTGACTCATGTAAATGCAGGACCAAATAAGTTTTATATTATTGATAAAACATTAAAAAACTGAAAATTGCGCAATTATCTTCAAATAAAATTATAGCGGAGTAAGAAAATTTCAAAATTAGTTGATGAACTCCAAAAGCTATAAAAAACCCTTACAATGTTGTAAAAATAACTGCATTTACAAAAAACAATTGTTGCTATTGTACCTAAATCAGCAAGTGCAGTCGCACCCTTTTTGTTGGAAGCCGGAGCTACATCGGGGCATAATCAAGAAGACCCTTGGATTTGAGAAACAGCGTAATAAACGGATTTCACACACTCAACCATGATATGACCCAAAATCCATAAGAAGCAGGGATAATTATCAGTTGGACATCAGCTAAAGTCAAACAAAACGTTTTGAAGGAACCTTCAAGGAAGTATAAAAAACATTGGAAATACAAAGGTATTCCATTTTCAGGATTTTTCATTCTAGCAAAGAAATACAGGTATTTGTTTGTGGTGGAATTTACAAAAGAAATGTACAATGTGGCACTAAATAAAGGAATATGTGTGCTTAAAACAATAATGATAGGATATAAATCACGAAACCTGCCGTGACGACACAGACAATGAAAGCAGAATGGATACACGCATGATGTAGCCATTTATGTGTAGAAATGGCAGCCAAGTTTTTCATGTGGCAACCACTGAGATTAGTGATGCAATGATATTTCAAGCAGTGGCTATTACAAAACAAGAAGCATTTATCTAGATATTTTATCAAAAAAAAGTTTTTAAGAATTGTAAAAACGTACATTTAAAACTAAGTGGTAAACGTTTCATTTGCTTAACAAAGTTTCTGTTAAATTCATTTTCCCAGAATAATTGTATATTTTGGGGAAAGAATAAATCAATTCTAATGGTTTGCATTCATGATTAACTTGGCCACATTCAATGACTAGCTTCTCTCGGATTAACAATTCAACCGAATTGGTAACGCTAAGTTGGAGGCATAATCAGAAGTAAAGGCGTAAAAAGAAAAGAGTTCAGACCTAATAGACAAATATGACAAACACTCAGGACAAGAAAATCATTAAATGGTTTCCTTGTTACTTTTATAAATCGAGAAAAGAAATGCCAAGGAAATTACAAAGTGGATACTAATTAAAATTTGAGATTTTCCAAATTCAAGAAAAATCCTTATCCTTATAAGCTATTTCAGAAAACCAGTCAAACGGAAATAAACCATTGGATTCCCTTTCCAATTTGTCAGACATTGTCTCTGCAGCTAGTGCAACCCTGAAACTTATTTTCCCATCTAAAATTTTAAAGACTGATAAATGAAAACGCCAAGCAAATTTCCACCAGTCATAGAATATCAAATCTACACCACTGAGAAAGAAAAACTGCAGGAACAAAACTTCCAAAATCAGCAGCATGGCGCTACTGAAGAAATGTGCGATAATATTTGTCGTTGAAGTCAAAAATAAAATCTGCACATAAAAATGTCCACAACTGGCTGCTGTTAATGTTAGTATGCATAATTGCAAAATTGTCACGTATTAATATGTGCCAGTGAAAAAAACTTGTTCACCATTCAGGTGATTTGCTGCATCAAGCTTTTCTTGACAGAAAATGTTCCAAAAACCTCTTGGAATTTGCAAAAAAAATGTTGCGTTCACAGATACTTTGTGCAACTGAAAACTCTTCCAAATTCGCGCTTTGGCCAAGAAAAAGTGTCAAAGTAGAGAGTAAATGGTGTAACAAAAATACACAAACACGAAGTATGCGTTAGTTTCAACAGGGATGCAGAGACGCCTTTATACTAATCTGACTATTTGGTGACAATTAGTAGGCGTCATTCAACGATCTGTTTTACTAAGACGACTGGGCGCTCAATTTACTTTTATGCATCAGTTTCACCTTTCAGCCGTAACCGGGCAAAGTCTTCAAAAATGATGTCATCATCTTGATCGGCATAGCAAGTGGTACCATCTCTACAAATATGAAAAAAAAAATCATTAAAAAATATTGGCCAGCTTAGAAAAATGCTTTATCATTGTGAAATGAAAAAATCCGTTCACTCAAAAGACATAACATGAAATTAATGACTTACGTGTCTAGCTGTATGAGATTGGCATCCACAGGAGCATTATTATCATTATTATTTTGTAATGTTTGTGCGGGCCGTTGTAATGGCGGCGGGTCATCCTCTGGTTTGGCATGCATCAGAGTGAATGGCAATTCAGCAACTAAGTCCCTGAAACAGAAAGAATGTCTCATGAATTTGTAAAAAGCCCGAAACTTGTGAAAAAAAAATCATAATCAATTTTAAAAGTATGGCCTATATGAAAATAATATTAACGATTATGATGGGGACAACAAACTACCACAAATTCAGCCAAGGAATTTCTCTTACTGACTTACCCTCCAAGCGCTCCCAGACATAACTTCACCTTGACTTTGTATTGGACGATGATACCGAGATTTTCTTTTTGGGATGGATCACCAATGCTATGAGGTTAAATTAAAAATTTAAACATTATTTTTTATAGTAGTATTCTTTATTATTGGTGATTATTTTTCATAAGATCTATATTTTGAGTAGATAGATGGGAATGGCTATTAAATTTCTCATACATTGTGGATGACGCCAAATTTGTGTCTTCATGTTTCAATTGACCATCAAGTGCAAGTCCACGTTTGTCTTTGTTGTTCGCTAATAGCGGAGTCAGATAAAAGACCTTGGAAAGCGTGAAGCCAGGACCAACAGGGCAGCCCTCTCTGCAATTGCAAAAAGAATTTCAACTGAGAAACATTTACAACAGTTTTTGACAATGCAATTACATGAATAGAGAATCTGAATGCTATTATATCGAAACGAGAAGTTTATTCCACTTGATTTTCAACATTTATTTTAGAAAAATAAAAGTGAAAAAAAATTATCAGAAGCATTAAATTTCCAAAGATTTTTTAAATTCTTGAATGAAAACCTACTCGCTATCCAATTCTGCCACTGTACATTTATACTGTGCTGTTGAGAAAAGGCAAATATCAGCAAATTGGCGCACTGTAAATAAAAAATTAACATTAGTTCAGCATAATGTGACGGGTCAATGTAAATCAAAATACATGCATCAGAAATTGGCCATCACCTGATGCTTTTATTTTTTTTACAGTTCTATTTGAATTGTTGGCAATGTGAACATTGATTCCTATGTTTTCTCCATGATGATATAACTGAATAAATAATCAGACAAATGAATCCATGATCTACAACAGGATCTGGAATTCTTAAACCTCACTTGCATCCTTTACGTTAACGAACAATTAAATATACCTCTTTATCTAAAGAAGCTTCCAGGTGGAGCTTGTTAGGGCTCATCATGAACTCCTTGCTGACTTCCACACTCGGCTGTTCACCAGGTTTGCTGGGTGCATACATGATTTTACGGATGGCTAGACGGACGGAGTTCCTAAAGGTGACATATGTTCATCATCACAAACACAAATTACCTAAGTTAAGAGAATCATTATTATAGTCAACGCATATTGACCTTTTGTGCGGTTTATCATCGGGATTGTCTGCAACAAAGGCTTTCAGTTCGTAATCAACTCCGCAAGGCTGGTAGAACAAAAATTGATGGTGAGAATTATAAGAATAAATAACATAATGCAAAAACTCAACTGTTTACAATGCTTTCAAAAATGTAAAAATATTTTTAAGTTCTCACACCTTTCCTGTGTCACCGGGTGCAGGTTGAAGAGTAACTGATGCTGGACAATGTGGCGGAAGCTGAAACATGAAGATGATATAGCCCAATTTTACAATCTAAGCTTACGCAGCAATAGCAATATCACTGGAAAACCATAAAAATTCGCCAACGTCACCTCAAAAAAGAACGGGAACGCATGAGGTCCAAGTTTCTTGAGTAGCCTTTCTTGAAGCCTCGTCAATGCTCGCTTCGGTTCCCCTTCAACCGGGTAAATTTGTTCGGAGGCAAGATACAGATCCTTGCGGAATGTAAGACCCAGGACATCCAAGTCTTCGCGGCCATAGCGAAACGCTGCTAGGACGTGTCCAAACACTTTGCGTTCCTTTACATAATCGGGATCCACAAGAACAACGCCATCTGTACCCAAGAAAAGGATTGCGAAAAAGTCTAATTATTGCTAAAAGTATGCTTCAGAAAGCAATAACAGATGCCATTCTCCATCTCACAAATCTCCTATGTATATTGTTGCTCTTAGCTTAATTTTCCTAATAGGATTATTTCAAACTTCTAATGCATCCAATATCGTTAAATTTAATGTCCAAGACTAGATGCATGTACTTCTATAAGCCAAAAGCTCCAGAGCCTCCATACAATGCATGCCTGCCATATCCACTTACCGATTGGATCCACATGGGAAATGTGATCCACGAAATCACGCTTTCCAAGATAGACGGTTATCTATTAATACAAAACGCCGCAATTAATTGGATATAAGTCACCTAATTATTTAGTCATTAGGGAGGATGTTGCCTTCGGAAATTTAAAGCTAACTTACTTTGCCATTGGGAGAACTCTTCTTGAAGACTCTGAAAAGTTAATGGAAAAAAAGATTAAATATTGTGTGCGCATTCAGGCAATTCTCTACACTAGCTTATTATGTAATGGTATTTCTTGTAGATTAATTACAATAACCATATATCAAAGAAATCCTCGATATGATTCCAAATTGAACAAGAACAAGAAGACAAAATGTAAGATATCAGGCAATCCATAAATGACTTGTAATTCAGAGTACCTTGTAAATCATCATAAGAAAGGCTAAAACCTGCCCAAACGTGCTGAACTTTTCAGTTATATTGCTGCGTTTGTGTTGTCAGCGTCGCTTGAGAAACATGTTAATTAATTATATTTCTAAAACTGTTTATTAGCGAAATTCTCTGGAGGTGCACCGACTAAATTCAAGCTTCGTGATGTAGAGCAAACTCCTCAGTTGAGAACGCAAATGAGTCCCTGAAGAGTCACACATTTTCAATTGCATTTGCAGTAGGACTAATTCGCAGAGAATGAAAGCTTGAATCGTCCTTTGCTCCACTTCGTGTTTGTCAACCATTTTATATCCCCGAGTTTCAGACCGAATCTCATTCAGATGAATGTGGGTCATGCCTTCATAGGTGCAAAAATATGGTTTCAAAAGATGCCAAAATAAGAGTTGTTTACAATGCAATAAATAAATCATTGTCGGAGTTTACCAACCCCATAGGTCATGAATGGCATTCGGAGCATCAACAAAACGATATCTTTAGCAGTATGCGTAGGCCTACAAGTAGGCTATGCTTATTAAAGAATTGCTGGCAAATTCTGATCACGAAGTTTAAGAGTTCGTTGGACGACGAAGTAAATATGCAGCATGAGCTCAAAATGGAGTTTTGCATAAAGATGTAGTTATTCACAAGCGGCATATGACTACATAATGCGTCGTGTGCGTCCAAAAAACAAAAACGCATTTTGAATTACCCATTTCTGTCGGTGACCAACATAAAATGTGCAAAAAAGCCAACACCCCATTAAAAACATTGGCTAAATTAGAGCAGCGCAGCGCAAAATTGGCGATCGAGTAATGTCTACGGGATATTAAAACAAAAGAAAGCACCTTGAAATTGGCATTATCCTATCCAAAAGCCGAAAAGGCGTTCAACAGGATGTTCAAAACTTCAAAGCAAAAGCACAGCCACCATCACGACACGTCCGAACAATGCACACAACGCCATGAACAACTTGCGTGGGAATTTCTCAGAATGAACTTGGATTGCCTAAATAAGGCCACAAAAACTGGCTGACTGACTGCACGGTCAGGTCGCTTGACCTCTTTTGCGTGCACCTTGATGGGGGTGCTGGTGAGGAGGTACCTGGAGTACCTGGCGAGTTACAATCAGTAGTGTCTGAGCAACGAACACCGACATATAAACGCTTCCGAAGAAGAAATACGAGTTTAAAGCCAAATTATTTGATTTCGCCACCACGTGACGTCAGTGAAAGCCGATGATTCATTGGATTTTAAAACACCACTTGTGTGAAATCACTGAAATGTCCGGATCACAAACTGCACCACTGTTCTTCGTGGAAGCCAAGAGCAGCATGCGGGGTCAAGTGTCAGAGGTCAATGCGATGAAAGCATTTAGCACCACGCAGGAACAATGGGACAATGGCACAATGGAAGAAAACAAAGCGAACAACGTCAAAACATGGGCAACCTCCTGTTTCCAAAGTGAACTCGCAATTATTCACGAGCAACTGCACATTTGTAGCGAGGAAATGCGCTCGGTTGGTTTTACGTTGGTGTTACAGTATTTCGAGTGGGGACAGTCAGACTGACAGGATAGGACGACGGTCCATCTATACGAGTTTACTTAGATATGCTATCGAGCTTTTCGTGCAAAAGTAAACGAATCGACCGCACGATGCCCGGAGCATCTTGGAGCTTGAAAATCAGTATGCAAGAAAAGGCTAGCAGCTACAATGTACACTGTAGCATCAGCAAAACCATTGCCCAACCTCCCAACGCCTTTTATAAAAGGTGACACCCCCACATCCGTGTTTTTCCACCAGCAAACAAACGTTGGGTCGAGTGCGTCCCTGCATACAGTACTATGTGCCAAACCACCACTGATCGATTTTGCTAGCTGCACCCCCAGGTCTCTGGATGCTGCATCCAATTATACCGAAATGCATCCTCGTAGAAAACTGATTCCCCTTAGGTTAGCAGTAAATGAGGTAGAAAGCGTGATGGTATAGCAGCAAGCAGCCGCCAAGAGTGCCAGCCACTAATTGATCCGTATCACCTCATCGAAGGGCATCACTTCGTGATAAGCATTTATATTGCGCATCTCTGTTTATACTGGGAGCCCAGCAACGTAGGCGGACATGGCTCGGGCATCTCATGAAAATAATGGCTGGCCATTCTGCACCAGAAATCAGGGCCATAAAGTGCTCCCTCCTACTTGCGAGAGATGGGAGCACTCAAAGAACACGATTTTATGTACATGTAGGCCTGTGGTCAGCAATTATATACTCTGGCCTACAGTGTATGTACCATAAGGGAGCATACATACTGTAGATTACGTAACCATTCATTTTACCTCAGTCCCCCTTGTATCCAACAACCCAATCACCTTCAACTATTACGTAATCATTTTAAAATCAAAATTCACCATTCAAAACATGTAATTTAACATGTACAACAAAGCATTCTTCACCCAGTAGCCTATGGATTTCATAATCCTTCATGATCCTGCTATAGTGTATGCCAATGCATTATCAATGCTATACCGATGAGTACAGTCCTTAATTACCTATTCTTGCTATGTGTATACAATAGAAAAATATCAAAATCATAAGCTCTTCTTTCCCTGCACGTAACCATATCCACCCTGCAGTTGATGATGCAACATGACGTATTGTTGATTCAGATTTACGCGATTTACGATTCAAATTAATTTATTAACGTGATAACATTTATCTGGGTTAAGTGTGTAACACGGACTTCCTGATATAAGCGGATTGTGGTTATGAAAGAAAAGTTTGGGAACCTGGGGTCTAATTTATGTACATGTATGCTTCCAAAAAGTCGACTTGTTCCAAGAACAGCCCGGGTTTGCTCGAAAATTAATTTTACCATACAGCAATATCCATGACTACATGCAGCCATGACCACATGGCAATTGAAAATAATTACATCTTTGCTCAAGTATACGTTCCGCATCCTTTCATACACCGATTTCCCGTGGTTCAACAGTGTGTTTAGTTTTTACCTAAAAATTCTCAAATCGTATTCCTGCAAAAAGTTCCTGGTCATTGAGCCGTTGGCATGTTTACCCTGCTGCCATCAAAGGCGTTATCAAAGCACAGCTTCTTTATAATTGTTATTGACCGTGATCTTCAAAACTTGAGACAAGATTGTCCGCAGGATGCTGAAAACTACAACCTGGCATGAGACTATTTTCTTTCCACTCGATCGTCTCCACACCATTCAATTAAGGAAAAAGCTGATATCACAATCGTAAAGGAGGCCCGACAACGCAACATTTTAATTAAAGGAGTCTGGAATGTTGGTAAACCATTGATTTTTTATGGGCAGCACCCACACACTGACTGTCGAGAACCTGAGCAGGGTTTCCAATTGATGCAACTCGGAATGCCGTCGGCACGCACAAAAGATTACTCGACATAATAGCGAAACTGCAAAATCCAGATATGGGTTATTATCTGATGCATTACAGGCTACTGTAAGCGCTGTAGGGATTTGCAGCTTTAAGGCTTTTCGAAAGCCTTTGCCGTGCACCATGAAAAAAACCGCGTTCAATATTTTCGCTTTAACTAATTAATTAAAAATAAAATAAAATAAAGATTCGAAAACCTGAAATAATAGAACGCACGCGTTCCAACTTCAGGCGCGTGCGTTCGTTATTTCAGATTTTCCAATCTTTATTTTATTTCTTATTCATAAACAGCGTAACTCACGACTGAAAGGAAAAAACATGTAAGTAACGGATGAAAAACTATACATGGTGTTGTTGGAGATAATAAATATCTCCAAATTTATGACAGTTAAAATGGGGAAAATGGCTGCCTGCATGTGCTGGCGTGCACATGCCTCTTGGCATGTGCAAGATGTTCTTTCTTTATGAAAATGTTCTACATGTACATGTATATTTGAGCAAAATATTCTGTTGCGGATTTTTCGTGTTCCATGCAATGAAGTTGAATTTCGTTTTTGCTCTTGTTTTCGGCAGTTATTAAATAGTTTAACCGAGATTTGGTGTGCCAAATTTAATACAAGGAAAGAATTAAGCTCCAGCTTCTCTCGTGGCCACAACAGAAGCATTTCAAAACGGTTTTGGAGAGAACTGACTGCTATCAAGTACCATTATCGATCCATACAACAAGAAAACATGGTAAGACAAAAATTGAGCGTTTTAATTAATTAGTTAAAGCGAAAATATTGAACGCGTTTTTTTGCATGGTGGGCATAGGCTTTCGATCAGCCTTAACGCAATAAGGAAGTTGTTGGGCTGGTGGATGGAGGAAGGAACAGCCCATGATCAGATGGACAAAGGCTCGTCATAATAAATTCCGGAAGGACGTGGTTTTCAGTCACTAGTAATGGCCGGAGTTTTAATGGTCCAGTGGTGCAGTGGAAAAGCCCAGCAACAGCGAGCTCCACGTATTGATTTATGACGTCACAGTCGGGATTGGATGGCTTAATGCATTTTAAAGATGTTGCCAAAGTCATCAGGGGATCTGCGCAACTAATTGCATAAGCTTAATCCGGATTTACTGGCGCATTTCCACGGAAGGCCCGGTGACGTTCGCCGTGCCATTTGCACTTCACGGGAATTTAAGCCACCGACCGTTAAAAAGCCGGAAAATGAGAAGGATTTCAGTTTTTCCTGCTACTGGTGCTAAAAACCATTTGCAAATATTTATTCCCAGAGTTATGGGCCTTTCCGCTCATCGACCACGCGAACGTGAAAGCCACACCACCGATGAAATTGCATTTACGACCAAATATATCCAGAGCAGAAAATTCCCTCATTGCACCGCAAGTTGCAAAAAGCGTCGAGAAAAAAATCCCCTAGCTATACGCAATTACATGTACTCCATCTTCACTTAGACGCTCGGATACCTTTAGGTATCCAATTTATTTTTTGCATTAATATTTGCCATGCCCATTAGGCTAAAAGGTGGGGAGGAATAAATTAACGGCACGAGTAGGGGAGGAAATAAAATTGCCTGAATAAATAACACCTAGGGCTGCATCAAATCCAGCGCTCATTCCATATTTTTTATCCAAATAGTTTTAGATGCAGCTTGCCTATATTAGCTTGGGTTTGCGCAACACCTTATCGTAATTCATAGACATTGTGCATTATCGGTGCAACCTTCCAATTCTACCAAACATATTTTAATTATTTTATTCGGTTTGAAAAGCTTATCACATGGACTGGTATACATTAAGTACATGTACTGTATATTAGGTTTTGACATGGCCGTGATCATTTAAGAACAAGAATAGCCTAAACTTGATCCGAAAACCTTTTGCACAAACAATATACGTTGAAACACGGTTAACATAGTGTGAAAATTAAAAGGATCTTTACAAAGTAGTTCTTAAGAAATGTTAAGGACGGTGGGAATTAATAACGCATATGAACATATAGCCTACATATGGAGGCTGGAGTAGCCAGTGTTCAGAACTTCAATAGGTCCAGATTCTTGTTAAATATTTTACCCAGTAAACAACTTTCTCAGTTTAATATTTTTTTTTAATTAAGCGTCATCAATTAAATGCAAATGGCAAGAAGATCACATGCATGCCATCTTCAAAAAAGCAAGGGTAATTTTAGTAGTGTGAACTTAGTGAAAGTGACTTGTCCTTCATAACTTTGTAATTTATGGGTGTGGGTTCACTTGACAAGCAGTGAAGCCCTATATTATAACTATCAAACGAACCTATAGATTATGTCCTAATTAAACGGGCGTGCTATACGCAATAGTGGATCTTACAAGATTGCCTCTTGCGACAAAATCAATTCATCCAAACCCGGGAAACCCAAGCGTAATTTTGAAGATGTGCTATTGCAGACCACATAATTATTCTGCATGGATGGGCAGCGGGTGTTTATCAGGCACCTATTCAATTTTTGGCACAAGATGAGCCATTGAATTGAAAGCAACTTTTGCAGAATTGAATGAATGCTGGTCTTGGTTGTTGAAGACAGTGTATAATTTATGTTCGAAAAACATGTGCACTGAATCCCACAAACGACAAATAGAAAAGTGTCCATTTTCGCCGCATCTAATATATAATTTGTGTGCAATAAATCTAGTCAATTTCACTTCAGTTACATGTAGCTCTGAAGATGATGTGTGCAGCATGTGGCACAGAGTTGTATGGTGTTGAAGCCGATAAAACTTTTCGATCTACGATAATTCGTACATAGTCGGCAAATTTCAAAAGCTGCAAAGACGATTGGACGTCAAATTAACAGAGATTTCTGATGGTAATTCAATTTTAGCACAAAAAATTCATCCCTAGCTATAGAGATCAAATCCAGCAATGGTGTTTTTAACAAGCCATGGGAAGTCACAAACAATGGGATCAAGGCATCAAACGTGATGTCTCTGTTGTCTCGACAACAATAATTCGGATTGCAGACGTTTGTCATGGCAGCAGCGGAACAGTGAAAGAGCTCAAACAATGGAATCCAATGATGAGTAATTCAGCCATGATGTAAGTAGTATGCAAACGCTAGATAAACATCTCGAGAAATACTACTTATTCATGCCGCAATAATGTTTTGGACCATTATTTATTAGTTTCAAGGAAAAAGTGATTGTTAAGCCACCATCACTTCGTTCGCAGAATTATCAACTCCAACTGTACGCCTACATGTACATGTGGAATGGTGAATACCTTAAACAAAATTAGCTATACATAATACCAGATCAAATTAAAAACGCATATTTGTCACGCGCCTGACAAGTAATCAGAGTGCAATCGGACGCTACTTAATGCGTTGTCAGATTTGACCTTAAAGTTCTAACAATGAGAATTATAATGAAATGAAATTGTATATATTAGCGCGAAACAGATCCGAAATATGTTGCCATGGTGAGCATTGCAGTCGAATCACATGATCAGTGATCACAGCTTGTTGAACAAATACCAGGATTACCTGGCAAGGTATAAAGTTGATGAATGAATTAAAATTAAAAAATATCTGTTCACGAATTTCGGTTTAACTAAACCAGCGATTACTTATTTAAAATTAGCAGAGCGTAAAAATCACCTTAAGATTTCGAGAGTTTAATTACTTTAGTTTGTTTCTATAAAGAGCTGTTATTGGGGTTTGCAAAAAAACAATACAGTATAAAAATGTTCACGGTTTAATTGCATTCAATTAAATCTGAAATTTGAACGGCCGTACACTGCGTGTATACAGCTGTGGTACACTTCTCCAAAAGCAACACATGAATTCAAGCTTTGCCAACTTGATTCAATTTCACGAATACAGGATAATCTGAGTCGCTGACTACAGTACATGCATGCATCACAATTCAACTGAAACTAACCCGCGAAAAAAAAACCATTCAGATAGTCACCGTTATCGTTAGTCATGATTAACGTTCCAAAAATAGCTTTTACGCCCAGAAAGTTTAGTCAATTAACCAAAATGTTGCTTGGGAATTTCTCACATACATGTAAGAGGTACTCTGTAGGTACTCACTGAAATGGCTCTTTGCTTCTACATGTATAAGAAGCAGTTTGGCGGTCCTCAAAGAAGCTTTGGCCATTTATATCATAATTAAATTACACCCTATTTTTGCTAACCACAAATTGCCACGAAGATAACGGATGTAATGCTCGGAGCA
>JAQFYZ010003014.1:0-14748 GCA_034695085.1 Cylindroiulus punctatus | reverse complement strand
CAATAGAATTCTGTGGGAATTCTAACGGAATTCAAAGGCTGTGTACACAGGAATTCAAGAGTGGTTGCCCCCTCGGCATGTTCTATGTTCATGACTAGAGTTGATAAAATTTCGTATAATTTCATAGAAATTAATAAAGAAATGCTGGAAAAAGTCTAATCATAAGCAGCTGACATAATTAACGGCCAGTTTACATTAGGTTTAAATACAGGAAACATACATAAAACAACTAGTAATAATAGTACAATGATTGATGCAACTGACCAACAACAAACCACTGGCTGAGCTAGAATGAACACAATCAATGTCGTGCCCTTGATGAGAACATCGAAAGTATCGAATTTATGATCGAAATAGAGACCTGAATAAATATTTTAAACCTAGGTTTCTGTCTTGTTTGTTGTTATTCGTGACCTCGTTTCACGAGGCTATAAGATTTGATATTGAGAATCAATTAATGGAATTCAACCTATATGTTTGTATTTCACTGGAGTAAAATGTTACATGACATCAACAGTTAGTGTAAATGAAGTTGCGTCAGTTTAGCGGCCATAAGACACTAATTGCCTTCTTGCCAAAGAACTTGCCAAAGAAAAAAAAGTACAACTATTTTTGAAAACGGTTAACTATCTTTTCTACCTTACATTAAAGCAGACATTGTGTAGGTAGTCCATTAATTGATTCTCAATATTAAGGATCCATTAATCAATTAATCTCCGAAAGGAAACTGCAGCATTTGACTGGTTGGAAAAACAAAAGTGAAGTAATTGAGTTTACTGAGAACATGGTTCCCCCAGAAATGAAATTTTCAACTTCCCTGACTTCTCAGTTTTAAAAACAGACTAACCAGACCAACTTGACCAACAAAAATATAAAACGATTACACAACTACCAATGCAAGGAATGCTAAATTCATATATCGGAGATATATCGTGTTATACGAAAGTCATTCAAATTCAAATTCAAAAAAATAATTTGGCAAATTCATAAATTCAAAAAGTATGAATTTGGCATTCGTATAAATTATAAGGTAATTAAGTTTTTTAAATTGATAATCTCTAGCATAATTCTTAAAATTGTAATGTTCTTATACACTGAATGCCTACAATCTCTCAATCATGGTTGCATGCAGACACCAATATACCTGAATCTTAGAAACTCAAGCATGTAATTTAGCTGAGTAAACACTTGATTTCAGAATCTGCATCAGGATTATTTGATTCAAGGCACCTCCAACCAAGTTTAGGAAGGTTTTAATGCCCAGCAAATCGCAATGGCTCTAAGAGTTACTAATTAACCTAAAAATCGATGCTAATGATTCAAAGCTGCTAAAATGAACATCGCATTCGTGCAATTACACACCCCATGATTTGCACGCTAATTGCGATTATGGGAGTTTGCATGCCAGCGCAATACTATAGCTTACTCCCTAGAGAACTGAGTTTATGCCATTTCAAGGCTGAATCTCGTGAACAAGTTACATTCACGCGAATGCTTAATTAGAGAAAAAATCACGTTTACATTCTCATTAAACACTGCAAAAAAGACCAAAGTGGTGCAATCATTTTAATTGTTTAGTGGTTCCTTGTTAGGTCGTAAAAACAAAGTGATGAAGCCCTACAATTTTTCAATTGTAGTAATTAACAAAACAAGGTAACATGACTTGAGAACTATTTTAAGACATTGCAAATAAACAACTAGAATTGCACAATGTGCATAGCTTTCTAATATGGAAGGGCCTGGATTGTTGAACATGAAGACAGTACATGTACATGGAAATTACCCGTACGTCTTGCCCATTCATGGAAGTGTGAATGGCTTTAAAGGCCTTATAGAAGTGAAGCACAAAAATACAAGTTCTTACACCTCCTTACATGTGACTATGTCTATGTTCGAAGTAAACTATTTCATGAACTATTATTTTAGTTTGTGCTGTAAACTTGTAAAGTTCTGACAAATGTGTTTTCAGTTATGTTGGTCTCTCATCCAACTTACAGCAATTTTCTGTAAAGACAGTATGTCAAGTAGAAACTTTGCGTGGGATGGCTGCAGCAACCTTGACAAATGAGGTTCATTGATTCGTTGATTTAATGTTTAATCAATGAAATGTGTTCCATTGATTTAACAAATGATACCTTACATTGGAAAAGCCATTGTTTTCCTCGCTGCAACAAAGGTAAAGTATCCTATATGCTATACAAAGTATGCTTTACAACGGTATATTCCCATATCAAGCATGTATATCAAGATATAGATATCCCATATCAAGAAGCCATAAATTAGCATGCACTCATTAGCGGCCAGTTTTGGATCTGTTGTGCAAACTAGAATTTGCATTTCTCGGTTGGAAGGATTAAACCTGGTTACCGAATTCCCAATTGTGCTGCATAGTACAATTACAGAGCATAAACGTGAAGGATTATAAAATATCCGAAGTAAAGGCATCGCAAAACTGGATTCACCCATTTGTTTCCAACACGCGAATCACCAAGGAATCCGTTGAGGGGACCCACGTGACCAAGGGACTGGAAACAGACAAACATATCGACCAATACTTATGGATTTTAAAAGGAAAATTCGGGGAACGTCCAGTTTCAACATCGAGCAACCGTCAACAACATCCAAGAATTCAGCATAACTCAATGGCGATGAATCAGCGGGTCGCAAATTAATAAATCATCCATTTTTGAAATTACTGCCAGCTGACAATCGCCAATGCGACTTGGATAAATTATTCACGAGGATATACATATTTTCGCCTGACATTAATATTAATTTGCGAATCATACCACCAAAGTGTACAGGCGACCTACATTAGGCAGGTAGTTGGGATAAATGCTTTAATAGACATTGATGTTGTAATTCCCCTTATGATACCAATTATGATAAGCTTAGGTTTCTGCTTATTTTAAGATAAATTATTTCGACATGTTTTAGGTGATATTAAAAGGATATATTTGTCAAACAAAACATTCTGCTAACTAATTTTTCAAACAAATTATTCTGTCGTTTAAATTTTTCAAGTTAATTATAGTTTGAATGCCACACAGAACAACAATACAGTGTACATCATTTTGACTTGTTTTGGATGGAACTTACGTGTATAAGATTATTTCTCAAACAAATTACAGATGTATCCCACGGGTAAATTCCTCAAACACACATTTCAATATTACACGAAACGAGCACATGTGCCGCTAATATTAAACAAAATTCCAAACATTATTCAAAACATACTGACGCTTCTGATAACATTGCTAATGTTCAAAACATTGTTATAACAGATCTATGCTGGAACAGGGCATGTTCCAAAATACAGCCATAGATCGTACTAAATTATGTTTGTTTGCAAAACATGTTACATTAGTTATTTTAGATAAATCAAAGAGAAGTCGATTACCCATATCAGACATTCGACATATAAATTTTTTTGACATATACATTTTGCTTAATATATTTATTCTCTTAGGGCTGGTTTCACCAGCAAAAGTTGAGGATATACCTCTGGTTTTGCTTCAGATAAACTAACAAAAAGCGTTGCACCACAGAATGTGACCAGTATACGTTAACCCCAGGTTTCCAAACCTTTCATTTAACCTATAATGGCACAACCGGACCTTATGTCACAGTGTAGTCACTTACAAAGTTAGTTATATTAAATATGAAAAGTCACCCAAAATGTACAAGTGCGTGGGATTAAGCGAAAATTGGTATAATCAACGATAACATTCTGTAATTGCACTTCCTGATGATTTCACACATGCAGTCATACACAAACCTGTACATATCACACAAAATCTGCGGATTAATATGATTAAACACTAGTAGTCGGCCTCAACTCCAAGTTAATTGGCCAACTGCGTGTTAAAGCCACGCCTTATCATGGGTTCGTCTGCGCACTTGATTGATGACATTAAATCGATATGTCAACCATTGTCTCATGGGGTGTCATGACCCCGGAAGACGACAAATTCAATGCGAGTTATTATGCCACTCAGGGAAAGTGTTATTTTGTGCGTAGCCACATAACACAAAGGCTATATTGGCATGCATGCCCATGTAGATTGCCAGTTGAGCCAAAGCAATTTGTCTACTAAGTTGACACCTTCCTATAATCAGAATGCGAAAAAACGACGAAAATCCATAATTATTCGGCGTCAAAACCATTTCCATACCGGCATTTGAACCCGGAAGAACTTCGTTTGCACCGATAGATTAATAACAATGAATCACGTCAAAGTACTGAAGCTTGAAAGACATTGATAAACATCGGTTTCCGCAAAGTTGCCAGTTTGACAAATTTAGTGATGAAAAGCTAAATTCAACTTGTGGCTGCAGTGAACAATAATGCTACGTACCAATAAAGGGTTATTAGGGGTAGAAATGTGTGTCGTGTAGCAATTTACGTTCGCACAAATAAATTGGTGTGTTCTGCACATGATAAGGCTATATATATATATATATGCTGGCAGTGATTGCCTGGCGGTTAGGGGCAGCTAAATCAGACCTTACATTTTTAGGCTAGGTTAGGCACGAAAAACATACAAAAGCAAGACAAATATAATTTCTGCCTCTATAGCAGTTGCCATTCTTATATACTAGACAAGTAGGTTACTCCACCCTCCCCCCCACCACCACATGGCACTTTACACTGTAAACCGTAAAAGTACAAATGCAGTTTTTGTGGGGTACAAATGTACATTTGCACCCCATATATCATAATGTACCCTAAGGGATAAAATGATTTAAATGTTTGTACTTCAAGGTACAATGTACCCCTAGGAACACATGTCAAGGGTACACATGCGATGAACATATGTACCCATAGTGTGTGTATATAGTTTGAAAACATTTGTACCCTTAATGTTCAACATTTTTACTTTTTCCGTTGAGAGTGTAGGAGTTCCTCCCCATTTTTCCTAAATCAGATCCTTTTAAATTGAGTTTTATGCATGGTTTTGATATAAAACATGCAAAAATACTGTCTTATGCAAAACCAATGTGTAAGTTGTTGTCGTGTAAGATCCATGACCATTTTTGAAAAGATGGACAGACTTTGCGGTCACCCTGTATTATTTTTGACATTTCATTATGTTGTTTTGGGAAGCAACCAAAATTAATGCGCTAAATACTGCAAACGAGTAGTGTTCGAATCTAATATATTTAATTAGTACATGTTGAATTATGCAGTGGTGATAATTGATGTTAATAAAGCAACGCCTTTGTTAACATATTACAAGATGAAAGAACAGCAAAATAATGGTGTAACAAACATGTACGCCATGTTGTGAAAGAGGGAAAGAAAAAGCAACAACAAACAAAGAAAGCTACTGTACACTAGCGCCATCTACTGAGCACCAGTAAAGTTAAGAGGAAACAAAGGCAGGGAAAGCGAGTGGGGAGGCGTCTGCTCCAACAGTACACTTGCAGTATTTAGAATGGACATTTATGGCACTATCCAAACATCAATTATTCATGTGTGTAATTTTTTCATAATAAACGTTAAAAATGTAGGTCTAGCTCACTTGATGCTACTCGATTCAATTCAACTCACCAACTTTAACGGGAGGGTATCTTTTCGGTGACCCGGAGAAGTCTATGGGATTGAACGTAATACATATTAATGTCGTTGTTAACAAAAACAGCCCTCCGATATACTTTATTCGACATCTCTTGAATACTGCACTTCGTCCACACGCTGTGTTGTTGTTTCGCTGCATCTTTTCTCTCTGAAAATGTAAAGTTCATTAAGGACATTCTTTATCTGAAATGTGTGCCAAACTTATGAACCGCTTTGTTTCTATTTTTGTGCAGAATTTTTTTAATTTTGTAAGAAATTGGTATTTGAATCAATGATAGTTTGGTACCAGAAATCTTAAATTCCCACATGCCATTTACACCATGCTAGCCATGTGGTTACAAGTGCAACAATTATCAAATTTCAATAGGAAGTCAATTCAATTCAACTCAGTACCCCACTAGCAGCACGTGATGTGCAATGTAATAGGGAGCCTTATGCGATTTACTAGAATTTAATCAGATAATTAATTAATGAACTATTTTTGAGTGCCCACTAACCCTCCCAGGGATGTGGCCGATGTGACAAATGTGACAAAATGAAACCTGTGTGACAAATGTGATGAAATGTGACAATTTCAGCAAAAAATGGAAAATAATGTGACAAATGCAACAAATAAAGACCTCTTTTATGAATGACCTATCTGTAGAATTATAAGGGAGACTGGGCTCAAAAAAGTCTGTTGATGAAGAGGAAATTACCAAATAGAAGGAAAAAGCCCTAAAAATGTTGCATGCAGGAATGGAGATGTTACGTGAGGCCTGTGGTACTAACCGCGCAGATATTGTAAAAGTAGAAGCTGCAAATGCCATCATTCAAAGTGGCAAGGTGGCAATAGAGCTTGCTGATGAAAACTTAAATCAGTTATCCAAAACGTGTGTAAAAAGGGGGAAAAATGAATGAAATGTAACATTTTTGCAGACCCAGTATCTTTTGTGATAATTTTGATGAACTAAGTATCAATTGCATAACATTTGCATGTGACAAAATGTGACAAATGTCCAATTCTTTGATGTAACATAATGTGACATAGCTGGCCACATGCCTGCCCTTCTAATCTACAACACTGCTTATATAGTTTGACTGCTCTTTCCTTTGGGCTGATAAGCACACCAACCCAAATGAAGTTGTGATGTGAGTATAGACGAAGTTCATTGAATTGATTCATCACCATCTTGCACACTGTTCAAACAGTTGGCTTCCAAAGGGTGTCCATGGTGTATACATATCGTTATCATTGGTCAATGAACCCCTGCCCCCACATTCTGGAAGCAGATTTCATATTATCTGGTCACTCTGTTAAGGAAGTAGCAGCTCCCCATTTCTGTTATCTTGCCCTTCCAGTTTCCTTCAATGATCTTAAAAAACCTTAAATCAAAATTTATAAATTTGTCATAGTTATTCACACAATGGCACCATCAACTCGACTATCTACCCTTATGGAAAAATTTATGTAATAAATATTTTTGAAACATATTATTTATACATGGAACATATACCAAAATTGGCCCAATTTCATATATGAATAATATATTGTAAATGGTATCATTATATATGTAAAGTATATGCTATCTTGTATGAAATAAATACCTGAAATATATTCCTTCATGTATTGAAAATATGCTGTAAATATATGCAATGCATAATGGGAATATGTGGTAAATATTGTTAATAGGAAAAAAAGCAAAGGCAAGCAATATAGGCAGAGACTTTAACCGAATGACCAACCTGCTTGGTCATGTATAATTTAATATTTAAGTTAGGAACAGTAATTAATTGTTTATGCACGGTATATGTTTTCCAGATACAAGAAAGTATATGAAATGTATATGCAGAAAATATATTATAAATATAGTGCGTTTTGTAACAAGACTATATGAAATGTATAAGCCTAAAATATATTATGCATATGCATTGCCACATTATATTTGTAGAAGATATTTATTATATATTATAAATATAACATGTTTTGTAGCATATATGTTAAGTATATTACAGATATATTCAAGTATATTATAAATATATTATGTACATATTATTTTCCATATGGGTAGCAGTTTAGGGCTGTTATCAAAGCCTCGGGTGAGTTGCTGGCATAAATCACATCAGTGAATCATCCAAGGTCATTAAAAAAACAGCAGTAGCAATGCCACCAGCAGGTCCGAAAGGGTTAGGAAACAGTGGATTATAAATTCATCATGAAAATTCGGTTTTTGGTATCTCTCTCTTCTTGATACCTTCGGGAATTCATCATTTCGGAGCTAATTTTTACAACACGTCGCAAAAACTTTATCAATTATTACAGTCATCATTTGCGGAGGTGATTGGGAAATGATAACATGTTATGTGTAATTATTCATAAGCAAAACGATGGATTACTGAATAAACTTCCATTCTGATTCAAGAAAATATATAAAGAAAAATAAAATGTATGGAACTGGTATACTTGCTTGTACAGACTGCAAATTACATGAAGATGATTCCTGAAAATGCTACTTGGTGGTCCGATGGCTACACTTGGCCTGTCAGTCAATTCGTGTTTCGCTTATGGGAGATAAAGGGTAATATATGGCTACACTGATTAGATAAAATGTATCATATTGCAAATTTGATATTGTACATGTAAAAAATGTCGACTATTCTAAGTCAGCCCTGAGCGTCTTTTTTTCGTTTATCTACATGTAAAACTGTTCGGTTAGTTTTCTATTTTGTTTTATTGATGGTTTACTGGCTTCCGTGGCTTCTTTAGGGCAATTAATGGTGGAATTTCAAATGGTAGAATTTGCCAAGAATGATACCAAAGCTACTTCTAAACAGTATTGATTCACACTACACATCAGAAAATTAATATTGATTTATGTCGACAACACATTAGTTGCTACTCAGCGCAGTTTAAGAAACTTTCAATGTAAAGAAATGTCACAATATCTAGAACCCGCGTTTAATTCGATATTTTTTTCATCACTTTACACGTTAAGGAAAATTAATGCATCGTATTAGACCAGTGTTTCCCAACCTTTTTTTGCACACCGCCCCCTTTTCGAAAAAAAAATTTACTTACTGCCCCCTTTTCAAAACAAAATTACTCACTGCTGGACTAGAAAGTGCTGTAAAAACGTCGATAGTAGGGCACCCTGTACAGCTGTAACACGACTCCAGCTAAATCACTTTTGTTTGATTTGATTGGTTTACTTGTTTTGTAAGAAGGTCTCAAGGAAGAGCCAATAAACCGCATGTGCGGCCCTGTGCCTATCAAGGCTGCATTTCACGGTGCACATTCGACCACTTAGCTCCGCACATTATTTACGAGTATTGTCCACAAAGGCATATCCAACTTCAGTCCTTGGGGGGGGCTAAGGGGCTACAGCTAAAATGAAAGATAGGAAGCGGTGCGCTTATGCGCGCTGTGAAAAATTTCTCGCCCTTATATGTAAAATCTGAACAATTTGTCTACACTTGGTGGGGAAACTTCTTATCCGCCTTTAAGACGTTAAGATGCCTAGTCGGCTCAACGAGAAATGAGAAATTCTGACAGCCAGTCAGAGGGATTCCGCTTATTGATAGGTTCCTCCAGGCTATTCCGACCCTATAATAGCGGGTAAAAGCAACTACTAGCCACGGTGAACGAAGTATGTATGAGCGCTGATCTGTGAATGCTCGGCCGCGGCTCGGGAGCCAATAATGTCGTATGTGCGACCATGGCCGTGTCATTGATGGAAGTAGGACTCCCATACTACTGCGGGCTCCAGAATGAGCCAATAAGCCGCATGTGCGACCCTGGGCCGACAACTATAGGGCCGACCTCCGACTTGCTAAGGAGCTTTTTAACAGTGGGCACCCGTTCAGGCTTCGCCCTCTAAAAGTTGGATGAACGAATCGCAAACAGGAAATGGCATCCTATTGGTTGAACGGACGCCATTTTTGTCTTCTGTCGTTAAGTCGACTATAGCGCATTTGAGGTATTGGGGGACTGCAGACCCTTCCCCCCTGGATCTGCTTCTGATTGCCCACGGGGGCAGTGGTTGGTCCTCACCGCCCCCTAAATTTCCGTGTTACTGTGGAAATGCCACACTATCTGTTGCTGGTTAATTGTCACTATAACGTGTTCTGGTTGACCATCAACTGGTAAATAGTGGGGCAGTTGATCATGCTGAGTGTGTCCAAAAAACTTCCATCGCCTGGTTTTCCGGTGGTTTCCGTGCTCATCTTCGCGTACATGTGCACAGTGTAACTGAGCGACATGTTTGTTTCCTGTGCACTTAGGAAGAGCTTTCTCCATTCTGTCCAAGGAAAAGCGAAGAAGGTGTGGGCCGGAAGCAGGGTTATGCCCTGGCACAATTCAGGATTGTTGATCACTTTGCTGAGGTCCTCCATGAAACAGACCTTCTGCAGAACCCTGGTGACCAACCTCGGTCCGTGAAAATCGTACGCGGTTTTGGTATAATTGTGGGCGAAGTCCTCCATGCACTTCAACAAGAATGGGTGTCCTACTTGAAAAGCCATGGCACTATTGCCCACGTTGCCTCCTCCATAGCCGAGAGCATTAGAAAGGTTGTTGAGAGGGCGAATTGATATCATGTCTGTGTCCAAGTAGATGCCACCTTTTTTCCACAGGATGGCCAACCGAGCTGCGTCGCTCAGGTGCTGAATTGGAAAGCTGCTCTCCTTGAGTTTCCCACTGGAGTACCACTCTTGCAGAGGAGTGCCTGTGAACAGTGCAGCTACATCCAGAAACTCGAATTTCACATTGGAGATATTCCTCAATGCAACTCTGATGGCATCCTCTAATTCAATCTGCGAAATGCTGTAGAGTAACACCGTTCGTTGCGGATTGTGGAGGGCTGCCGACTCCAAGGCACAACCGTCTCTTGCTTTCAACATCGACCTTCCAGAGGTTTCCAGAAAAACTATGCTGGAATGTTCTGTCTCATTTAGCTCTGGCAACGTGGTGAATGGCAAGTTGATTCTGATGAGATTTTCTGGGGGTGTAAAAATTAACAACTTTTATTAATTCATTAATTAATTAATTAACTTTAGGAGTTTGCGACATCCTGTATTAATTTATCTTATTCCATTATGTTTTTGGGGGCATCCAAAATTAATGCACTAAATACTGTAAACGAGAAATGTTATATTTTATGTTATATTATATGTTATATTTTATTAGTGTACTTGTAGTATTTTAGAATGGACATTAGACGCTGAGCGCTGCACCACGAAAGTATATAAAAACCAAAAAACGAAGTCTTTCGTCCGACTTGACTTTTCCGTTACCAAATACTGATTTCCTCACCAAAATAGAGGCAGTTTTTGGTGATCATTGATACGGAGATCTCAGATTTGACACGAAACAAATTCTTCACTGTCATTGGTTGTGCTCAGTCACGTGTGGAGGGATGCGCAAAAGACACATTATCGGTACAATGGTTCCTATTGCGCATCCCTTCTTCACTATCATTGGCTATCGCTGGAACTGTCTTTGTCTGCCATGCTTGATTTTAGGCCTAACTCGTTTAAGCCTAACTTGGTGGGCTCGCCACACTTGTCTAGTAAACCTAACTAACTGAACGTTTTTTTCAAATCACTCACTTACACAGTAGAATGTGGTAGGCCCATAACCTGATGAAATACACTGGAGTTGTAGGTTAGATTGGGTTTAATTTCATACTTGGAAAACAGACGACTGACAAGGGAGCACATCCACTTGTTGAGAGATCGTAGACAGTTCAGACAGTGTTGCCATATTACATGTATCAAAAAATCCCTATCAGGTAGTGTGAATGTCGTCACTCCAACAGCTACGTTAAGTCACATGTGGAGGGATGCGCAAAAGACACATTATCGGTACAATAGGTTCTATTGCGCATCCCCATCGCGGTCATTGAAAACGCCTCTAAAAAGCACTTTTGAGGCAGTTTTCAGGCCGAAAATAATTATAAACATATTAGGCGGGGCCTGCACTATAAGTTTAATCCCAAATTAGCCCCTTATTTCATTAAGATTGTCATCGGCAAAAGCTGACGCTAAGTATTCAGCAAAATCTTTAGGCGCAATCCACACGTACCAAAGTTTGCAACGTACCAAAAAATAGGATAATTTGGTAAGTTAACATATTCGTATGAACACTTTGGTGGTGCTGCGCTAAGTGTCTATTTAAGCTTATGGCATCATAACATCAGTTATTCAAGTGTGTAATGTGGGTTACATGGTTATTATGTAGGTCTAACTTGCTTCAGTAATAATTGAACAATTTTAAAAACTGTTTGAAAGGTTTCGGTTGATTGTTTTATTCATAAGTACTCACCCACTTGCACATTATGGTATCTTTTTGGTGGCCTGGAGAAGTCCATGGGATTGAATGTAATACAGATTACTGCCGTTGTCAACAAAAACAGCCCTCCAATAATTTTTATTCTACGTCTCTTAAATACTGCAATCAGTCCACATGATGTGTCGTTATCCCTCTTTATCATTTCTCTCTGAAAATGTATAGTTTGATCTCAGGACATTCTTCAATTGAAATTAGTGTCAAACTTACCCACATGCAAAAGACATTTATTTCAAATGCATTTTGAAATACGAATGTCATCATTGTGTTAATGAAGCAGTGGGTAAAGTGGATTACAATTCATAAGGAAAATTCGGTTTTTCATATCCCTCGTTCTTGGTTACTTTTACGGATTCATCATTTTTGATCTAGTTTTTCCAAACACGACGAGCATCTTTATCAATTATTATAGTCATCATTTGCGGAGAGGGATTTGGAAATGATAACAAATGCTGACATGGCTTGTGTGCACACATGCAAAAGAAATGTATTTGAAATGCATTTTGAAATATATTGCAAATTGTAAAATTTATTGCAGATGTATTTTTCAGAAAGAGCTACACGATAAATGCATTTTTAAAGTAAACAGAAATGCATTTTAAAATACATTGAAAAGTGCATTGTGCAATACATTAGCAATACAAATTTATGAAATTTAGTGTGCTATTGTAATTTATTACATTATTAAAAATTGAATTCTAAAGTACTTTGAGTTTTAGAAATTAATCAAGATGATCTTTCATTTTAAATCTAGAAATTATGTGGTCATTTAATGAAAGAAACGACATGTTAATGGTTTACATTTTCCAATGTAATCCACAATATATTCTACAATACACACACATTATAAGCTATATGTATGAAATGCATTGCGAAATGTTTTATGAAATGCTCAACAAATACATTTTGCAATGCTTTTATTTTTATTCATTATGAAATACATTTATATCTCAATCTACATATGTTTTGAAATGAATTTCAAAATGCATTTTCTATAATGTGTTGCTATATGCATTTCTTTTCCATATAGGAAATTTGTGAAAGAACTGAATTGAATTTCTAATTCATTTGCCAATTTTGTGAGTTGGTGATGTTATGGTGATACTTGATGTAATCCACGATGTATTCTACAATACACACAGAATACATTATAAACTGTATGTATGAAATGCATTATGAAATGCTCAACAAATACATTTTATAATTCGTTATGAAATACATTTATGTCTCAATCTACATATGTTTTGAAATGAATTTCAAAATGCATTTTCTATAATGTGTTGCTAAATGATTTTCTTTTCATATGGGTGAATATTCATACGCACTTAAAACGACGGATTACGGAATCAGATTAACGAAAAAGTGTAAAGTAAAATAAGATTGTATGTAATACTTACTTGTACAGACTTCAAGTTACATGGACGTGATGGTTGCAAATTCCACATGGTAGCTGCAGGTTACACTTTATATTCGTCATTGTTGTCCCAGGCTGCAGAATGGTTAGTACGAATAGTCCATTACCAATAATTGCAACGATGTTCATTGTGCAAATTTTTGAGAGGACATCCGCAGCTCATAGTCTAAATGGAAACCGTGGTCGTCATCCAATTTCATTATATTAGGCATTTTGATCTGATTTGCAGTTCCCATTTGCTGGCTGTGCACTAAGGTTTCAAGTAGGCTGTTCACAAAAAATGGTTGCCCTCTTTTTTCTGGACTCTGTGTTCAAAATAACTCTGATTTTGCAGCTATGCAATGTTCCCTCTGCTCTTGCAATGCAGCATATAGCAAACCGTTGAAGAAAAAATGCCACAGCTGTCATGGCAACCACACCCTATTTGGATGGTTCATCCAGGGTCGTCCAAGAGCCATCATCGATTTGTGCTTTTGGATATGCAGCATACAGTCGAACCTCGTTATAACGAATTGCATGGGACCACCAAAATGTATTAGTTTCACCCATATCCAGAGAAAATGCATTTTAAATGCATTGTGCAATGTAGTTCAATTTGCAAAATGTATTTGAAATGCATTTTGAAATGCATTTCAATTAAGGAAATCTATTTTGAATGCATTTGGAAATGTATACGCCAAACTGTGTAATGCATTTGTAATATATTTCGAAATATATAGTAATGCTGAGCTATATTTTAATGCATTGAAGCTTTAATTGAGATAAGATTTTAAATTAATTTCGCAAAATGGACCACTAAGGTAACTCGTCAATAATGGATTGTGCAGTGAATTTTGTGTACACAAAAATTTGCATAACTGCAGTGTGAATTGAGATGTAGTTGCAATGTATAGTGGAATATATCGTGATATGTATTTTGAAATACATATTTCAATATATTTACGTGTGTTTTGAAATATATATTGCGATACATTTAAAAGTTTATTTCGAAATGCATAATACAATAGATATTTTAGTGCCAATCCAAAGGTATTTTCCAATGTATTTCTAGCTATGCCTTTCAAAATACATTTCTTTTCCATATGGGTAACCGTAGTTCGTTATATCAGTAGCCAGAAAAAATATTACTTTTAAAAATAAATTGTATTTATACTTGCATTACATTTTTTGTACAGTAGTACAACTTTTCTGAGGGCACAGTGGTGATTTATTTGAAATAATCTGTCATTGAAGATCGTTTATTATTTGTTATGCTATATTTCTCCTAATTGCACAAAAGTGTCAAAAGTCTGAATGATAAGGAAGTCGAAATTTCATTCATATACTTAACTACCCCGCACAAATATGTATTGTATTATGCATTTCGAAATAAATTTTTAAATGTATGGCAATATATATTGCAAAACACATGTAAATATATTGAAATAT
>JAQFYZ010003013.1:0-14750 GCA_034695085.1 Cylindroiulus punctatus | reverse complement strand
GCATAATCCACATGGAACAAATGTTTAAACAAAATGATCGAATGCCAAGCATCGCGAGCAGAATCAACTCTGAACATTTAACTCAAAATACCTAAGATTTAGTACATTATTACCTGTCTAACTCAATACTGCGTTAACTTCTAACCTCCATAACCATAGGTCGCGAGCTCGTCCCCACGCTTGATTAATGTCCCTGCCTAAGTCAATAACCCGTCTAAACCGATACGCGATGCCCGGTCCCTACAGTATTGACTTCTGGGGGCCACCGCTGAAAAATCCATATTTTCGTTTTTATGTTTTATCTTTTCTCCGCCGGCATCCTTCTGGCGGGGGAGGGGGAAAGGGAAGCCATTGGGACGCGTGGTAGCGAAAGGGGGAAACGGCGAATGTAGGTTACAGCCTTGCCCTCGACATTCGCCGGCCCAGTTTCCTCTCGCCGTCTGACTCTCTCTCCGCCAGTCGATCGATAGGCGCGGGGCCCCCGGGATGCCAATGAACTCCCTCCCGGTGCAGCCGAGCCACGGCGCATGCGCGGCTGACGGCTAACGTTTTCAAGGGCAGCCGACAGCCGGTGCGACTGACCTACTAATGGCTGGGCGCTAGGTGGCGCTTACGTAATCTGCCGAGGAATGGAATGAGGAGGGGGAGGGGGTTCGCGAAGATTGGCGCAGTTGTAGCGAGTCCCCCCAGACTTGGAAAAATAGGGAAGATTGCTCTATTTTAAAAAATGTCAGGGAAATTTGACAAATCTTTTGATACAAAGTCATGAAACTCGAGCTATGAATTGAAGCCAGCAATTTTGTTGAAGAGATCAATAAGGAAACTGCAAAATTTGGAAAACTAATCCTACTTTGAATTTTTTTTTATTAAAACGTGTGCTCTGTTGCTCATTTTTTTGTTCACCTCATGTGTATAGTGAACGAGGAACAATAAATATAGCAGTTTTTACTTTGAAAAGAAAATTGTAGTAACATTACAGGGTCCCCCCAGACCTGGAAAACTCGGGGAAGGTTACTCTATTTTAAGTCGGGGAAATCTTTTGATACAGAAGTCAAACTCGAGCTATCGATTGAAGCGAGCAGTTTTGTTGAAGAGATCAATAATGAAATTCTTAAATTTGAATTTTTTTGTTAAAATGTGCGCTTTATTGCCGTTTCTTTATTGCATTTTTGTTCACCTCATGTTTGTAGTGAACGATGAACAGCAGTAAATATAGCATTTTTACATTGACATATGTAAGTCATATGTCGCACTTTTCAGGGAAATTTTCGTTTTAACCTGGAAAAGTCAGGGAAGTTGAAAATTGAATTTCTGGGGGAACCCTGCATATTGTGATGATATGGGATGTTGCCTCGACATGTTTTTGGGCATCGGGATTTTTGTCACGTGACACAGTGAAGCCACTAATAAGGCAGTTTTCTCTTGTCAAACGTGGTAAACTCCGAAGTCGGTTAGTAAGCAACAGTCGATGTTGCTAAGGTTTTATTTTTTGACGTCCAGCTGCCAGAAACAACCTCGGCCTCAAATCCTTTCTGCCCGACCAATGTCATTCGGCTATCTAGGCCGTGTGTTTCTGGAGTTTCTTCAACCCTTTGTTGCCCTTGGAAGTGTGCCCTTGAAGGAGGAAGGAGCGCAGCTTTTCATTGATGGAGCCACGCGTGTGTGTTTGGCGAACGGAAATGCCCAACCCGAGTCTGTTCTCAAGACCGGGACGCGATGATGATGCCATAAAACACCCCGAAAAAAACCTCTTTATACTAAACACTGCCAGTGATGGATGGGGAGCAGCGGCTCCTTATTTATGGGAATTTAAGGGGGTGTCGGATTTGGCAACACTCGCGTGGAGGACCTACCGTGTTTTATATACGAGCTCAATTACGAGAATGAGTCGGCCATTTTTTTTTATTTCTTTTGGGATGCGGGGATTTGAAATGTATCTCACTTGAATATGTGAATCACGTCTGTCTCGTTGCTCGTGTTTGACAAGACGGGGAAGTCGGACGGTAAGAGGAAAAGGGCGTGGATAAGTCAGTGAAAACTGGAAAAACTAGGCGCGCGCCCTCTCGCCTAATTTAGGGGAATTAAATTCGTCACGAGATCGTCGTCGTGATTTTTTGGCAACCCTAGTTATTCGCGGCACGCCTGTGACTAAGTTTCTGGAAAACGAAATGAATCTTTTTCTCGTCCGACGCTCATTAGCATGCTAATCGCCCGTCGTGAATGGCAAATGCCGGACGTGACGTCACCAACGACGCCAGGAATGCCAATTATAAAATGTGCTCGCTCGAAAACTTACTTGCTAGGATTGTTTCTACAACTGTTACTCGGTTTTTACGTCTTCTGGTCATAATCATGAAATAGTCATTATGTCATTTAAGTAATGGAAAAATATGTCGCGAAATTTGTCATGGATTCAATCACTGCACACGGGAGCATGAAGTCATTGAAATGGATGTTCTGATCGTTGGGCATTTAGATGATGGAATTCATGACATTATATTAGTGTCATGGAATGCCTGTCTGGAATTCAATTACTGAACAATCTTGGACGGTTGTATTGTCTTAGTGAATTTACATTTCATCGCGATGAAAAAGTTATGAAGATTTTCAGTCCATGGCATGATTTCATGACATTTCCATGACTTCCATGCCTATTCAGGTCATATAAGTGATGGAAAAACCATGACATAAACCGTTAGTGTCATGGATTCAATCACTGCACACGGGAGCATGAAGTCGTTGAAATGGATATTCTGATCGTTTGGCCGTTTAGATGATGGAATTCATGACATCATATTAAGTGCATAGAAGTGATGGAAAAAACGATGATGTTAATATCAACGTCATGGAATGCCTAGTGTCTCGAATTCAATCGGTGAACATTCTTGGACGGTTGTATTGTCTTCGAGTGAAGTTATATTTTCATTGTGATGACATTTCCATGACTTCCATGCATTTATTCAGGTCGTATAAGTGATGGGAAAACCATGACGTAAACCGTTATTGTCATGGAATTCAGTCACTGCACATCTTGTTATAGGGGAACTTCCGGTTCATGTTTACCCTGGCACGGTATGTTGCCATGACCTGTGTCTGGCATCTAGTGCTGGAATGATGACTAGCAGCACCATCTAGATCTGCCGGCTGTTGCCAAATTGTGTGTTTCTCGTACCCCATTGTGGTCATCCGGACTCATCCCAAAAACCCTTTGGCAACTGTTTGACGCCACTCGTTGCGAATATCGGTGACGTCACGGGCGTGCGGCCAATGGCTGATTCACCGAAACGAGCAACAAAACAAGTTATTAAAGCGCAGTAAGGGGGCGTTTCGCCGAACTCAGCGCGGCTATGAATCGACAAAATATGCTCGGGGAATTCAAATTTTCAAGCCGATCTAGCTTACGTGGACCGAACTTTTCTACGTGAAAGATTTCCTTTTTTTGCTCGGCCACCGAGAAGGCAAATAACGCCTGTCGATGAAACCACCGTGTGGGTTTTAAGAGGCAGCCGCGGCTAAAAAGCTCCAAATCGATGAGAATGAAAGGAGTAAAATCGATATGGTAATGAACCTGAGTCATCACTGAGTCAATGGACTTAATGAAATGTTGACGAAAATTCCAAACCCAATCCCGAGAAACGCCGATCTATGGGCTGTTTTGGCAACAGTTCCAAACGCACACGTGGCAGTGTGACCAAATATAGAGCCTCCTAGGTCGCCATCAACCCAGTATTGTTGTTTGCCTCTCGAATTCTTAATTTAAGTTTTGATAACTTATACAGTAGTAACTTTTAGAATACAATCTAATGCAGGGTTGCCACTGACCTGCAAAGTCAGGCAAATTGAGAAATGTATAACATGTTTTCATTGAAAAAGTACAATCTTCAAGTTAAAATGCTGAAATTCAATAAATTCTGGTTTTATTTTAATCTTTTGTATTAAATGTACTTGTTTTCAGATCACCGAGTAAATGTCTAAGTTCCCAATTTTAGGTCGGGCAAATTCACGAATTTTTTTTGATTTTGTTGCTAAAAGTCTGGCAAGATAGTTTTGATCAAGTTGGCAACCCTGTAATAGGTGCAATGATGGCAATGGCAGTTTCTTACTTCTAATTTCTTATCGAAGTTTCTTGGTTGAAAGAAACTGCTTACCAGTTAATGTTGACCTGTTTTTCATCTTTGTTCTGAATGACTTATGATGAGCTTTTTTGATTTGAGCATCATCTGGGTTGGTGTGATACCGTATCCTGACACAGCCTTGACCCCATCTTCTCACCTTATTAGTTTTCACTAATAACCTCGTTGGCTGATCTTCATTGAGCTCACTTGGCTTTAGATTGGGCCAATGATTAGACAAAGATGCGACCTCATAAAGGGGGTGGGGAGGGGGGTGTAATAGTCGATTAAAACGAAACAGATTCACCGTTTTGGGGGAGATTCATTCGTCTCCTCTCCTTATCGGTGTCAAGGAAGAAGGTACACATTGGTGTGAGGTAAGGGACTTGACAGACGCCCTTATCTCCCCTGTTGGGGCGCTTCGCCTTGTGTCAATTCCAACGTGACAAACTTTGACCCCCCGTCTCAGTTAATTACCAACGTCTCCTCGAACGATAGGATATTTGCGGGGAGGCCGCTTCCCCAAATGTTTGCCCAATAAACATTTTTTTTTGCCGAAAAGTGATTGGAAATGGGCCACGTGACCACTGGCTTCCTGTAGCAATTATTTGCAGTTTCTGGGGATGTGACATCCTCCCCTAGATTCAGTCGCGTAAGACGGATCTGCTCAGACTCGCCTTCAGGGGCTGCTGAACTTGGCTCGAGTCAAGGTTAATTTGTTTAAATTTTTATCGAATTTAAAGATACGTACGGCGTACCCCTCCCCAGTAAAAAATGAAAAGCCGAGCCCATTTTCTTCAGGTGGCAGGAGCGCAAATATGTCGGAAAGGTCATTATGCACGGTGCGTGCACATGCTAAATCAGAAGGTGACTTTGGGTCGATTTTTTACTTCTTTCTTACGTTTTGAGCAAATAATGACGTGACTCTTTAATGCAACGGTTAATTAGCAAATTCTGGAGCGTGCTATGGTTTTGACCCTGCCTCGAGGTCACGGCATGCTGGTTCCCACTTTTTACTGTCCACTGTGTACAGTGGCACCAGAAAGTGTTGGCGATAGCTGTTTTTGCTGAATAACGGTGAGGAAAAGTGCAATAATGCGTTTTGTGTGCATTGCAAACTTTCGATGACTTTAATAAGGGTCAATTTCTCCACTGCTGTCACCACCTGTTAACACGAATCTGAGTGAGACACCTGTTTTACAGGGTGTCGGGAAATTCATGTGACACATTTTATCCATGTTTTACATGTAAACTAACGTAAAAGTGTACAGGTTGGGGATAGGATGCACGCCTAAATCCTGGTTGGTCATCCGTTGTTTTATCCAGAAATGCCGTAATTAATGAGGCGAGCAGCCCAATGCATGGCTCTTGCATGCGTGAAGAGTTGCAGCTATGTTTATTATCGAAGTGATAAAACATTCAAGGTCGGGTGTTTAGGGCTTTGGCCAACGAATTGGCACATGCTTAAAATCGTACGAAATTTATGCACGCTCGGGGAGCAAAAAAATGGCTTTTTCGTGAGTTCGTTGGCTCGTTGGCTGTTTTTGCGCATTTGCCAAAAAAAGGTGACGCAACCTGGGAGCGAACGTGTATTTTTAAACCGAGTTAGCCTTGGGTTTTTGGTCTGAGCCAGGGCCACCCCTTGGCCTTCCCAGGCTCGCAGCGCCACCGTGCGGGACGAATGAGCAGCAGCTTCGTAATTCATGCAATGGATGCGGTAATGTGAAAGATGAGGGAAACTTGAGGTGTAGAAGATGAGGGGAATTTGTATGTATAGTTTCCTAGGAGGTCCGGAAAGTCGGTAAATTTGATCTCGGAAATTGGTGTGGGCGGACAAGGTGCGTAACTTAATTGTTTCGTGATCGCAATATCAAAACCAGACTTTTTGATCCCAAAGTGACGGGAGGCGCCATCCGGGTCCGCTTTTGTCTTTTTTGCAATTTTTTTTCCTCGTTCTGAGGACCATCCAGAGATTTTTCTGGGAATCTCTGCTGTGGGAATGTTAACGGCGCATTTGTGACACACCCTGTACCGGGAATGGCGCTGGCGTCGTTGGAGGGCCAGACCAAAATTCGCTTTTTTGGGAAGTTGTTCAGTTCTCGGAAAAAATTACTACCCAGCTATTCAGATTTCTGACGCGTTGCTGCTTTTCGAACAGATAATGGAAAAAGGCTTTGAATTTGATGGAGTTTTTATCCCCGCGAAGATGAACCGGCATTTTTTTTATGCTCGTTAATCGCACCGGTGTTTAAAGGGATGAAAGCTGCCCATGGCCAGCCAACCGGTCAACTCTTTTAACACTCACTTTCGGTTTTTTTGTTGTTTGTGTGCTTTTGATCGCAAACCCCCCTGGTGGAGAAGGTGAATCGTCTGGTTCTCGAGTGTCTGTCGTAAAAGACAACAGTTGTGCGTCGGACTTTGGCCTAGTAAACGAAGAGGTAGAGGCTGCCGAATTCTTGACCAGTCTCGAATAGTTTAGTGGGGTTTTTTTCGTTGCCGCTGTCTTTGGAACGAGCCGAAATATCAACCTTGAATGAGATGAACGAAATTCCGACACCGGGGGCGCCCCGGGCCACTGTAAACCGATTGAATGGGCAAGCTTCTTCTCAAAACTGATATTTGCTCTATAGTAGAACCACGAAGTGATGGGACTGGGCTGTAAGCGCCGACCAATAGAAACCAATCGCCAGTTTGCGATTGGTTTCAACAACTAACCTTTCAACAACTAAAAACCAGGAATCGATAAGCGACACCTCTCTGATTGGCTGTCCTTCAGTTTCATCAGTTCGTATTTCTACTATGGTGCTGTAGACTTTGCTGCAAGGTCTGGGTAAGTGGGTTTGTCAATGAATTTGAAAATAAAATTTCAAATTCATTGGGTTGCACATGACACCCTGTACGGTAGTTACAGGGTGTCTGGCCGCGTGGAATACGTGGGAATGAAATTCAGGCCATCCATGTCAGCTCCTTACTTTCTGGAGAATATTAATGTGGTCCAATGAAGGATGTTGGAGGACACCCTGTAGTTAACAAAATAACGTCAGATTAGTGTGAAAATGCAGTAGTTAAGCTCTGGAAATATCCTAGACTTCTGGAATTTGTTGCCCCTGCATGTTCTTTAAAAACATTCCAACGAGTATTTATTGGTAGTTATTTTGTCTCGTATATTATCATATTTTGCCTCAATTGGGCAAAATCTGAAAAGCTGCTTCGGTGTAGGAATAGTTTGTTACCCGAGAAGTGAAAATTTGGTGCTAATTTATTCTCAGCACGTGTTGTTCACCTGTATTAGCTGGCCGAAGTGGTGTGGCCGGTGGTGGTGGTTGTGCACCTCGCCACAGGTGGCTACAACCGGTGCACGCGTAAGGGCATAGCGGTTTTTTTGGGGTGGGAATGCAGGGGATGAGACTGGTTTTTTTCGCTGCATTTTTAATTGACCGCTTCTAACGTATCTTATCTAATTGCGCTTTCGCCCGTACACACCTGGGCACTTCGGTCGACTTTACTAATTCGCGAAAAAGTCACTCGATAAGGGGATGTTTACCCTTAATGAAGTAAGCCTGTGGTGCCCCCAGCGTGCTTGTCCATCAGTCACTCGGGAAATAGTTTGAGAATAATGGCAAATTTATTTTTAAGCGAAGTTTATTTATCGGTTAAACCTCGGGCGTAAAATTAGTTTCGGTAATTTAGGCCATTTGGGCAAGTGATTGACCAAATTTTGCTTCATAATTCGCTTTTTGAATTTTTTTGTTTCATAATTCGCTGTTTGATTTTTTATTCATAATTCGCTGTTTGATTTTTTATTCATAATTCGCTGCTTGATTTTTTTTTCATAATTCGCTGCTTTAAAATTTCGCTTCATAATTCGCTGCTTTAAAATTTCGCTTCATAATTCGCTGCTTCAAAATTTCGCTTCATAATTCGCTGCTTCAAAATTTCGCTTCATAATTCGCTGCTTGATTTTTTTTCATAATTCGCTGCTTGATTTTTTTTCATAATTCGCTGCTTTAAAATTTCGCTTCATAATTCGCTGCTTGAAAATTTCGCTTCATAATTCGCTGCTTGAAAATTTCGCTTTATAATTCGCCATTATTCAACTTTTCTTTTTCTTTTTTTTGCACAAATAGACAAGGTTTCGGTGTTTTCCTGCCCCGTAAGTGTTCCCGCGCTATTCGAATTCGATTTAGACAAAGGTTAGTATAATAAACATAGGTTTCCCACTTTCTGGAAAGTCAGGGAATTGCAAGCCGTGGCTCGAAGCGCCCTCTGGCGGCCGTTTTTTGCTGACCGATTCAGTAGCCGCGGCTGGAGTAAACGTGGCATGCCAAATATGCCGCCCTCGGACACGGTTCTTTTTTTAAATACCTGGCTAAATCTCATTTACCAGGAATGCTCTCCTCGCAATTTCCACGCGGGATGAAAGGGTTGAGCTCGAGAATGAACTTTGTTGCCAACTGCGGCGGAGCCTCATTAATGAAGCCAAATCGTGATATAAAAAAATGGACGCCGAACCAACCGCGACGCTTTTTTATTCGTCTCGCGTAGCACAATTGAGTGTAACAGTTTTTAAAAGGGCATTTTAGCACCGGCAAATTCCACGGGGCCGACGATGGAACCTCGAGAGGCTAAAATGGCGATTAAGAGGCCCTTAAGACTGAGAAAAGTCTTCCCACCCCTTATGGCACTTTAAAAGTGCATGCCTAAAATGCTTCGCTCAATTTGTGATGTTAACAAATTAATGTCAACGCTACGTTTATTTCTCGCCATAACGCAATAGTGAACGAAAAATTTATGCATGGTAAGAAATAAATTTACCGTTGTTGTTAAGGGGATGCAGTCCTTTGCTGAGCAGACGAAAATATCCCTATCTCCATGCTAACTATAGGCGCACTTTTCCATTGAGCTTTTCAAATAAGTTAACACGAAAAACAACAAACTGAATATTGTCAAGTATTGTAAAACTGTATTCTGTAACAACCGAAATTTGGTGGCTTTCAATATTTATATGTGAAAAGGCGACTTTATCAACAGCACTTTAAAAAATGCGCCATCTGTGGACAACATTAGCAACACAGCCACATGTTAATTCACATATAAATTTCCAATCCAATCCAATATAAAATAGTGAAAGCCACCAAATTTCAGTTCTTACAGAACAGTTATAACTCATCTGTATGCTTGACAATATTCAATTTGTTGTTATTCGTGTTAATTTAACTGAAAAGCTCAATGGAAAAGTGCATATTGCTTGCGTGCAGACAGGGATATTTTCGTCTGCGCAGCAAAGGACTGACTATACATCCCCCTCTGATGGAAAAGGTATGCCCACCATGCAAAAATTCATTTACACAGAATTGTGAAGGATGCTTTGGAATGGTGAGCATGCCCTTTTCAAATAGCCTTAAATTGTGCGAAGCATTTTTGTTATTCACTTTCAACGCGCCTTATGGGCTACCCGGCCATATTACAGGGTGACGCCCAGAACTGAAAGTCACGTCGGAATTTCTTGGTTGTGATGTTTTATCGTTAACAGTAATTGCTCCGTACTCATGAACATCTTCCCGTTTGTTTCCTTGCAGAAGAAGAAGAAGAAGAAGAAATTGACGTGGTCACCGTCGGCTCCATCGGCGACAAGCATTTCTACCTGCAGCAACATCAGCAGCCGCAGTCGCCCATCAAGAAGAGGCCGAGGTTGCAGCAGCAGCAGCAGCCACCACCACCACCGCCGTCGCCAAAGGTGGCCCCCATCACCATCAAGTGCCGCCCGCTGGACGTGGTCGAGCCGCCGAAGCACAACACCAGGCGGCGCTCTCTGCCCAGCCACCCCAGCCCCCAGGTGCAGCGCCACCTTCAGGCGGTGGTGGCCAGGGCCGCCAAGGCGCCCCCGGCCGGCCCCAAGGCCAAGGGCAAACAGCCGGCCAAGCAGCAGCCGCCCCGGAAGCGGAACAACTTCAACGCCAGGAACAACGCCAAGAATAACAATAACAACAACAACAACTGCAGCGCCGCCGTGGCAGCCAAGACCAAGAAGACGGCGGCCACCAAGCGCATGCGCGTCACCATGGGGACGGAGAACAACGACGGCAAGAAGCTGACCATGCGCTTTTCCACCAACAAGACCGGCGTCAAGATGGAGGACCTGAGCAAGAGGCGGGAGCACAACAACCTGGAGCGCAAGCGCCGTGGCGACCTCAAGGACCTCTTCGAGAAGGTCAGGGTGCTGGTGCCCAAAGCCTTTGCCGACATCAAGGCCTCCAAGATAACCATCCTCCTGGAGTCCATCATCTACGTCCAGGGCATCACCGCCGCCGGCGCCGCCCTGGAGCAGACCAAAGACGAGCTCACCAAGCGCAACCTGGCGCTCAGGAAGCGAGTCCAGGAGCTGAGGAACCAGAGGTGTTGAAGAGGCCCGTCGGACCATGACACGAGGACACGGGACCCATTCCGGTCGTAGCGGCTGCTAGACCCTGTTTGGAGAAGAAAAACGAAATTCGAGATGGAGGCTGGTGGCCCCATCGGATGTCCTGCATAGACCTAGGACAGTCTTGGCCAATGGCCACATCGCTTTCCACTCCAGTGAAGACCATCCATGAAGATTGTCTACTCACGGGCCGGTGTCCAGATTACTCGGAAGACTTTTCGAAATTCACGGGGGTCTAAGTACCACGTCGTGGTATGCCACCTTACACGTGGGACACTTGAAGAAAACAGTTTCGAACATTGCTATGCTCGTTTCGCATATCAATCTTTTTTGCGCTTGGACCATGTCGAACTCCATCTCGAATTTTTCAAGTCTTCAGTTGTCCTCATTAAACTCGAAATTTCAATTTGATGATCTGGATGTTCTTTCACTACTCTGCCTTCCGTTATGGATGGCCCACTGCTCTGCATTGCAGCCTCCTATCAGCATTTCTTCCCCCCATCGTTGGGGGTGACAAGGACGACATGACTGGACCTCTGCTGGACTAAACTGCGTTTGACCACGCCCTCGTCCACTACCACCTTGTCCAGACATGGGGCATCTACCTCTTTTTTTCTTTATATTTTGACTCGATGTCCACCCCTGTATATATTTCATCTCATAACTGTAACTAGTAGCTCACACTTCATATAGACGCTGTACGCATCATCTCTCTATCTACTGTACATAAGACATGCAGAACTAACGCGGACAGTCGGAAGTGGTCGGGTAGAACCGGAAGCGGAAATGGCGCCACCTGGAGAGCGGAGCTGGAAGAGGTGTTTCGTATTACTATTTGTAGCGCTGCTACTGGACTTTGAGACGGTGGTTTTGTTCATTTTCGAAGAAATTGTTCCTTCAATACGTATTATGTCATTTTTTCTGTTTTTCTGTTTCGTTCGTATTGCGTTCTCGTGCTTTTCTCAGTTTTTTTTTCAAGTTTTCAAATCGAGAACTCTTCGTGAGTTGCAATCTGGCGATTTGTTTCGTGGAAATGCGAGTAGTGCCATGCAGAATCATCGTTTTCTTTATTTGATTGATCGGAATGCCACCTGTTTTTCTTGGGGGTTCTGCTGAGTTGATGTCGACCGGGACCCCAGCGCCATCTATGGGTTTTTCGCATTTAATGCAATATTACGTCAGTTTTGACTACCTGTTGCATGACGTAAGATCTGATCTGGGGTAACGAGACAGTAAGGGTGGCAAACGAGTAATCTTTCTATAAAGCATTGGCTAAATTTAAAACTAAGGTTGTGATCTAGTTTTCAAAATATAATGCTAGTTACTTAACAATAAGTAAAAGATTTATTTTCTAATTAGTTGTCAAAAATTAATTATTAATTTTTTTTTATCAAAATCGAATTCATAAAACAGTTTATCAAAATAGTTCCTTTTCTTAAGTTTTCACCAAAATTTCGCTCAATTGGATTTTTGTGGTAAATTTGTCGTTTGATTGTGGGGAAGTCTGCAAAGGAAATGATACGATGAAAACAATGACGCTGTGGTCCTGGTCAACATCATATCGGTCTGCACGTGTGTGTTTGTATATATACATGAATATATTAAGAGAACTATTAGTGCCTTATTTGTGAAGAAAGTCTATAAAAGATGTGGGTTTTTAAAATATATTTGGCACTTGGCGTCTTTGAGGACGAGTCGAAACCGAGAGAAATTTTATAAACTGATGGCACAGAATCACTATTGGACGAAAAAGACTCCTAGCTTTGTTTTAATTCAACTGTGTTCGCCAAGTGCCAACCTGCTAAGCTTAAACCAAATTTCTACGCAAATTTATATAAACATTATGCACCCACGCATTATTCGTGTAGAGTATATACAAATATTTTATTCTAAGATTAATTAGTAGATGGTTTCGTATACTCATTGACTAGGTGCGCATTAACTAGTTGATTTTACTACATATATTTGCATAAAAACGCCGCTTTATCATCCCCATTTGGTTTTTTAAGTAGAAATTGACATTCTATGATATGAGTGAACTTCTTCTGCGTGACTTTGTACTTAAATTTTTTTTGTGGTACTTGGTGGTTTAGATGCAGATTTTAATGCCCCCTTCAAATCTCGATAAATTCTTGTATAGTTTCATCGTTCATTTGCTAAAAGTTTTCCCCAAGTGCTATATCACGTTTCAAAATGTTAGCGATTTTGGCGTATATGGCATACGCGATAGGCGTTTTTATCAGAAACTTATTTTCCAACTCGTGCAATTTTTTATATTATTTTTTGAGAAAAACGTCAATTTTGTGATTATTCGAAGATGAAATTATTCCCCCTTTGAAACTCCTACCAGTTGAATGTCAAAGCTGGCTTGATTTGGGCAAAAAAATTTGGTCACGAAATATTTTTCCCAAAAAAACCACGTGCATTTCAAACGACTTTGTCCTAATCCGAAATTTTGAGCGAAGCTGTGAAATTATTTCTCCTCCATTTATTTTGACACTGGACAGTTTTTGTTGCCCGAGAGCAATCGACTTGCGTGTGTCCAAAATTTAATAGAAGTTGCCCAAGTTTTTATTCACTTTGGTTTTGGTAGATTTAAATCGGATAAAAAACAAGGGAAAAACTTGCGCATGGAAACTGGTTGGCACCCTGACGGGAAAAACGTGCAACTATAGGTTTTGTCTGCCTACAGTTCTTCGTTGAGTAGAAAATTGGCTAATAATAATAGTCTGATAAGTAAGGCAGACGTGTGGGAGTGACTCTGGAGCTGGTGAAAACCTCGTTAAATGCTCGGACTAAATATAAACTCTAAATTGTTTGTCTATTTTCTCTGCTGCTCAACCAAGCCCTGGGCAATCGACCGTACCGTTCCCATGTTTAAAACTTAAAGCAAACCCTTTGAGCACGCATTGGCCACATCACTGTTGCATGTCACAATATTGGAGACGTTTTAATTTGCGCTTAATTACTTTCCCCCTTGAATCGCAGTCAACGAGTACACACGCCATGGTTAAATGTAAAATTTTTGCTACTGTATTTGACTTATTGGGCAACCAATGCAAGTGAAAAATTTCGTGAAAGCAGCAATTTGAAATCAATAAATTTAGTATCAGTTGCGTTATCATTACTATGAGCAAAATTATTTCTGATCAGATGTTTATAGCTCAGTTCAAATCAATTTGTGGTCTGACATTTTGTCGCGATCATTGCCACGTCAATTACGCTAAAATCTAGCATCGTCATGTACAAGATGCCTTCGTAATTTTCAAAACAAATTATATGCAGGTTGGTGAAAACCCTGTAATGTGATGACAAAATTTGAACGTTCTCATTCATCTGCTTTGAAAGTTATTGAAAATTATACGATTTGGCATGACTTAAATTCAAACTGTGTACGTGGCAATGATCGTGAAAATGTTCGGGGAATTTCGTGACTTCATTGAATGGGATTTTTCCTGAGCCAAGACCTGTTCTACATTATTCAGAAGTTCAACTTTTTTGTGCATGGGCTATTAAATGAGATACAGGTTTTTCTCTGGATGCACACCTGCTTTCGCTGTTAATTTCGTCAATATGTGTACGCAACACCGTACAGTTTATACAGCCATATTTTTATTTCGCCAAGCTTAAAGGAAGCTTGGATCAATAATTCATACTTTGTCGTGGAATTACAGAGAAACGTCGAAAGACTCCCATTTTAAAATACTGCATAATTCTTCCACTCTTCCTTAATATCCGAGAGATATGTTTGTCTGCTCGATAAATAATAGTCGCCATTAATTATGACTGCGAGTTTGCCAGTTGTTCCACTAGGAACTAATCAATAACTCATTGAGCGAATTTTGCGCTTATCCCTGTAAACCTTTGTACTTTTTCAAAGGTTTTCAAGCCCATTTATCCCGCTAGCGATGTTCTCATTTGCTTCGTAACTTATTTGTAGTGTTAATTGGAGTCTCTCGATCCACCGTTTGTTTTCATGCCATTGTTCACGTTCATTTCCTCATTCGTTTTCATTTCAGCAGATTTTATTTAACTAATAATTGAATTTGTGGCTGCCCCCATCCCCGCCATCTTGTATTAGCTTACTGTGTTAGCGCCTCATCAATGGCAGAGAACTGTTTTATTGAAGAATTGCTCACTTTTCATTTTTTCGTTTTCTTACATTTTTATATTGATTTGAGATATATTATTATATAGTGCGAAATAAGAATGCGATA
>JAQFYZ010003012.1:0-14757 GCA_034695085.1 Cylindroiulus punctatus | reverse complement strand
GGAAAAGTGCGCCTATAGTTAGCATGGAGATAGGGATATTTCGTCTGCTACGCATAGAACTATGCATCCCCCTTAAATACTGTTTTGAGTTTTTGAATTAAATACAGCTAAATTTGATTAGGTCAAATTCGAAGCTTCCCTTAAAATGTTTTTAATACTGTTTTGGGTTTCTAAAATAAGTTTGTTAAATTTTAAATAACTTTTTTTCTTAATATTTGATTAGGTTAAATTTGAAGCTTGTTGTCTATTTATTTTAAATACTGTTGTTCAGTTTCTAAATTCAAGTATGTTTAATATTGATTACGGTTTAATTATGGTTAAATTTGAAGTTTCCATCGAAATTTTTCCAATATTGCTTTTAGTTTCTAAATTAAAGTTTGTAAAATTTGATTTTTGTAAAATATGATTATGGTTAAATTTGGAGCTTCCCGTGCACATTTTTTGTCTAAAATAATGTTTTTAGTTTCTAAATTGAATTTTGTAAAATTTGATTATGGTTTAATTTGAAGTTTCCCATCGAAATTTTTAAAATATTGTTTTTAGTTTTTAAATTGAAGTTTGTAAAAATTTAATTTTGTAAAATTTGATTATGGTTAAATTTGGAGCTTTCCATGGACATTTTTTTTGTGTGTGAAATGCTGTTAGTTTCTAAATTTAAGTTTGTAAATTTCACAAAACAATCAGGTTTGAAATTGCAACTGAATTGCATTAAAGTAAAACGGAAAATCCACACTTTTCATGAACTTTTCTTTCTAAAAACACGTTCGTAAAATCAAGTTTGTAAATTTTGCAAAATGCTCAAGTTCCAAATTGTAATTGCAAATTGTGAATTGTAATTTGTAATTGTAAATTGTAAAAGCTGAAATTGCATTTAAAGTTATGGTGAACTTTGAAATTGAAATTTTATAAACACAAGTTCTACTGAATTTTTCTGCATAACCTAATTACTGAATTTTCTAAAAATTTAGTCAAACTTTGCTGTTGTCTAAAATGCTGTTTCTATATTTACGTTCGTAAATGCAAAGTTTGAAAACAGTTTTTCCAAAGTAAAAGCTTCCCATCGAACGTTGTTTTTAGCAAAAATACTTAAGTTTCTAAATTGAAAGTTTGTTAAATTTGATAATGGTTAAATTACAGTTCAATTTGAAGCTTAAAAAATTAATTTATAGTTCAAACAGCTTGAAAAATTAATCTATTGTTCAATTTGAAGCACCACACCCTACACCACTAAACATTTCGACATAATTTCGATAGCGAAAAATATTGCACAAATTGATGCGAATTTTAAGAGGATTTGAGAAATAATTTCGCCTGAAGTCGACACATAAATTTCGTTCATATTTTGATTTCGATTCGGGGTAAGACGGGGCGGACGAACGGGTTTTATTTTGCTTCTTATAAATTTAGATTTTTCTCCTATTTCGGTTTATGGGACGTGCGTGGATTTGGCGAAATTTGGCAAATGGCCCGTCTCGGTCGTAAAAAATCTTTTTACCGAAATTGCGGAATTTTCGCTTTTGAAACCAGTTTGGTGCTTTTCCAGCGCCTTTTTTTCATCTTATTTAATATTTTAGTAGGTTTGGCTGAAACATATATAGGGCGGGCCACCCAACCCGCGTTATTTTAGTTGATGAGCAGCTCGAAATATTTCAAAAATTAACGACGGCGGTGGCGCCACCTTCTTCTTTTTTTTTTTCTGAACGCTCACTTTTATTATTGTAAATCACTTGACCCTTCCTATATTTCGCCTTCGACGCCCAGTTCGGACCCTGCTTTTTGGGGAATCTATAAAAAGAGAAAAAATTATTTCATAAAAATTGGGAGCTTTTTTCCTTACCGAAACACCTGAGATAGAAACGTCTTAAAAATACAATCATAATGTGCGTAATTTTGAGAAAAAAGGCCTTAAAAATATTCTCAAAATTTGCGAAATACACACTAATGACAAGGTCGATGGAATAAATAACTCAAGAAGTTTTTAAAAAAAAATCCCTTTTATCTGTTAATCCCTTTTATATTACTGTTATCTAAAAAATGAAAATGTATAGCTGATGGGTTTTTCCTTGTATTTACACAGTATTAATATTGACGAAAAATGAATTTTCGATGAAAATGCTATATTCGTATGTTAAAACAATTAAAAATGCAATCAAAATTTGCGAAAAAGCACACTAATGACAAGTTCGATGAAATTGGTAATTTATTACTATTCCCTCTACTACCTCTCTTACTATTTTCTGAAAAAAATGCATAACTGATATTTTTGATATGCATAAGTAATATTTTTAAATTAATAATATCAGTAATTCATTTTTCAACAACAAAGTAGTTTTCAAAGTAGTGATGGTAACGTTTTTTACTATATTCACATTATTAATATTTAAAAATTAAAAATACATTACAAATCATAACTTCTGGTCGATTTCTTTGTGGTTCATCATCAATATTTCTGGAAAAAAAATTGATACAGGGAAAATTCATAACAAATTTTTTTCAATGCATTTCTAGAACATCATTAAAATTAGTAACCGAATTGGTAGCATTTTTTTCAATACTCTCATTACTGTTATGCATTATAATTCATAACTTACAGCCTTTTAAGTTTTGACATTTGAAAAAATCTGATACACTTATTAAAATTCTGTGGTTTTTTTGTATAACAAATTGGCCACATTTCCTCAGTATTAGCAATGCGTTTCTAGAACATCAATAAAATTAGTAAAATTAGCAAAAACTCTTCAATACACTCACTATTAATATTAAAAAATTGAAAATGCATTAAAATTCATAACTTACACTTTTTTCTTTAAGGTCATCATTGACATTTAAAAAAATCAGATAACACATTAATATTTTGTATTTTCGCCATAATTTCACCCCCAGCACCCTACCCCCCTGACAGTTATGAAAGTGAATCCCCCATAGCCTAGATTTCGGACGACGACAGATTGATGGAAGTGGAGCGTTGGGGGGATCGAATCCGGCTTGGGTCGCATTTTTTCCCCTTTTTTTTTCACTTAATTTTTTGAGACATATTTTAAGCAGTACTTTCTCATTCTCCAGATATTCATTCACGGCGGTTGTAAGCTTATTTACTAGAAACTAGTTGCTGGTTTTAATTTTTTTGATGAAGCTCCTCCTGGCAGGCCTCGTCAACCCTTCCTGTCCCATTTCGCGAATCGGTTGGGGTCACCTTAATGTTTACTTCTGCGCTATGGGGTTGCCCCTTTTCCCAAAATTTTTGGCTGCCCGTAATAATTCGGCGTAATTCGTGACGTCGGGCTGTGTTTGAAACCTCAATTTCTGGCGCATTTTTTCCTCACCCCTTTGGAGAGCCATTTTAAGTCATGGCGAAGAAGAAGCCTTCGCAGGGGTCACGGTGAACGCCTTTTTTTGTGCTTTTCTGTCAATGACACCTGGACGCCATCTTCATTTGGGCCGACCTAAACAGAGGTTAGCTCAGATTAGTGAAGAAAGCCAACCCTTGGCAGTTTAATCATACAGTACACGTTGAATGCAAATTGCGAATTTCCTCTAAATTCTGCAACAAATCGTCCTTGCAGGGCCCGTTTCATGAAAAGTGAAGAGTTTGAGGAGTTGATGAATCTGAGGGATAGCTGAGGAATTGATGAATTGGAAGGATATCTGAGGAATTGATGAATCTGAAGGATAGCTTAGGAATTGATGAATCTGAAGGATAGCTGAGGAATTAATGAATCTGTAGGATAGCTGAGGAATTGTGGTTTCTGTGTTATGGGAAATTGAATGATATACTTGGTTAGGTAACTTAACACTCAAGTTATCACAGCTCTCCCTCAGTTTCATCAACTCTTCACACTCAGGTTTTATGAAATTGGGTCCAGAAGCATTTCAGAAGCTTGCATACCTTTCGTCTTTAAATTTTTTATGGATTTGCTGAAAACATCATTGGCATTCCATTCAAACCTTTTGCTTTTTGTCTTAGTTGCACGTTCCTATATCTCACGTTAAAAATATCGTTTAAATTACATGTTTATTCAATTAAATTAACACTGAAATTAAGTAGAAAAGCTAACTTAACACCAATATCCAGAAGCACTTTCAGAAGCTTGCCTACCTTTTGTATTTGAATTTTTATGGATTTGCTGAAAACATCATTGGCATTCTGTTCAAACCTTTTGCTGTTTTGTGTTAGTTGCATGTTCCTATATCTCACGATTAAAATATCGTTCAAATTCCATGTTTATTCAATTAAAATAAACTAAAATTAAAACAACACTGAAATTATTGATGTCTTTTGGTCTGTCCATTTGATCCATGTCCATCATCCAATTGATGTCCAAAAAAATATAAAATGAAAAAAATTGGAAAAAACACCAAAATTAAGTCAAAAATTACAAGTGAACAGCAAGCATCAGATTCAGCAACTCTCATTGTTTATGCCCTGAAATTACCTCAAAATTTGACGACTACGAGCTTGTTTTTCCTCTCCGAATCAGTTAGCAATTTTCGTTGGTAGTCGAGCAGTTGATCAAACAACGTCTCTGCGAGATAAGCTTTGATAGCCAGTGTTAAACAACTGAAAATGAGAAAAAAACTGTCTGCGTTTTCAAACTATGGCGGTGTGGCGCATTGTAGCTCGGCAGCTACAAAATGTGATCGGCATTTTGTCGATGTTAATCTTCCGTCCGTGGCATCATTACAGGCGTCCGATCAATCTGTCGCCGTTTTATGTCCCTCGTTGGTCATTTGTTTTCGGCCAAATTGGTCTCTGGAAGACGACATTAATCAAGGAGGTCGTTTTGGGTCGGCCATCTTGTTGGGACCCCCTCTTTTCCGTGGCGCCTCCATAAATAATTGGGCTGGCAAACCGCGGAGATTTGTTTTCGCCCGTTTTCACCATCTCTGCCCGCAATGACAATTTATTCCCCACTTCTTATTTTACGCCATTCCCCTTCCTTCTTCTTCATCAACCAAAAAAACAATGGCGCCTTTCTATATGCATGTACATACTCACTTGGCTTTTTAAATTCCACTTTTATCATCTCTACGCGGTTTTTCATTTCTCATCTCTCATCTCGACAGACTTCTGATCTTTTCCACTCGGGGCCCGAATAAATTATCTTATTATTTTTATGTTGAAATCAATTCTTTATGAAGCTAAAAATGCGTAAATCAAATTCCCAGCCGCCATTTTGTGCATTCCATGGAACGCCACCCCCAGATTCTAGAATTTGAGCGCGTGCTGTGACGTATGAAATTGGAACGTGGTCGCGCGCTGCCGTTCCAGAACGGCTGCCATTTCGAATGACGCCATTTTTGATTTAATTTTCCCATTTTTTGTTTTAATTTTCCCATTTTTTGTTTTATTTTTTCAATGCTTTTTATCTTTTCAGCAATCTATAATTTCGACACTTCGGTGCTGGATCTCGATGCTTTGCAGTCGATTTACGAAGTGGTAAGCGAAATTTAAGACAGTTAGTTAGCTATCCACTTTTCCATATTTTCCACTTGGAGAGTCCATAGGTAGGCCATAGGTAATCATTGATAAATCATCCAAAATTGTTAAGAAAAAGACTCAATTTGTCATGAAAATGCGTATAATTGTCAGTGATATTGGAGGATATCAATCGGGTCACTGTTTCTCGAATAAATTATGACTTCACAAGTTGTTTAACCGTGTCTAATGGTTTGATCACTAGGGCACAGCTTGTTTTTTTACAAGTTGTTACTTTTGCCAAGGTCCATTTATTCATAAAAACTTGAATAAATTTGGAGAAAATTTGTAATTTGCCTCGCAGCATCCTCTCTTTTACTAATGTAAATCAACCCATTGTTATAAAATTAAATGAACTTGGAATGAAAATGAACATAAATGAAATATGGAAATTACATATACATGTACATACATGCCAAGTGAGTGAAAATTACGCAAATATTCAAGAATGTCGATTTTGGAATCTTATTTTGTAATTTTGTCATGTTTATTTTTGAGAATAATTATACGGCGTAATATGACACGATGCACGAGTCGTCCGTGTTCAAGTCAGGACAAAAATGTGACGTCATTTGTGGATTTTGTCCTTAATTAGAAAAAATGATCAAAAAATGGCATCTATATTTGTAACGTTATGATGTTTTGTGGCAAAAAAGATCCAAAAATGACATCCTAAAGACGTATAATTTTGGACCTGGGTAATTGAAAAATATTGGGAAGATCTTAAACCACTGCTACTAATTTAGCCAGTCCCTGTGGATTTAGCTAAACCCTGGTTTTCTCTTGCTGGTTTAGAGGGCTAACGATGAAGAGCTGAAGATGATCAAAGCCCACGTGGAAAACAATCCGGACATACCCGTTGACAAACCCGAACAGTTGAGTGATCACACATTCTTGGTCTAGGACATCCCTTATGATTCGTCATATTCCCAGCCATCACCAGGGGGCGATGACGTGATACTTGAACGATTATTCTCAACCTAATTTTTACATATTAAAAAAAATGTCTTTCATCAACTACGTGTAGGTTTCTCTTCGAACTTTCCCAAATCCCGTACTTCGCCGACCGCATCGCCTGCTTCACCTTCCAGTCGACCTTCCTGGAGAACACGACCATGATCGAGAACAAGCTGAACAACATGAAGATGACCTGCGAGGTGAGAAAAATATCCTTAAGGTCGAAGGTCAGCCCACTGTGACTGTCATCATCATAATCACCATTCTCTTCTGCAGATGCTGATGAAAAACGAAGAAGTCCAAAAGATACTCGGCTTGATTCTGTCTCTCGGAAACTACATGAATGGAGGTGGGTGCTTGACCAGTGGCCATCTTCACCCCAAATCTATTCCCAAAGCTGCTTGGCAAAATATTTTCTAAAAGTTCCCAAAATTGAGCCCTAAATTTATCCCAAAATATGTTTGTTTTTTTTCAAAAAAGTTTGATTTTCATCACTTTTTTTCGTGTTTCGTTTTGTCCAGGAAACAGGCAGCGTGGCCAGGCAGATGGATTCGGCTTGGAAATCCTGCCCAAGCTGAAGGACGTAAAAAGCAAGGTAGGGGTGTTCAAAGTTTTACGTTATCATCTTCGGGGATGCTCGAATGATGCCGAGTGTCAATCAAATAAGCCATCCGTTCATTTAAATAACAGTTTGGAAATGATAAAGTCCCCGGCTTGAATGGGAGAGTAAGTTGAAATAGTTTGTATGCATTGGTTAATAATTCAAAATTCTATTTTAAAGGACAATTCGTTGACGCTGCTCCACTACCTGGTCAAAGTTTACGTCCGGAAGTTCGACGAGGTATGTAGGAGTTGTCTGTACTTGTTCTTTCGGTGAAAGTTTTAGCTTGTTTTACGTTAATGTCAAATTTTCCGTCACCACTTCCAGCACGCCGGAACTGAGAAAACGAAACTTCCGCTCCCGGAACCGAGTGACCTGGAGAAGGCCGGCAGTGTGAAGTTCGACGACTTGGCCGTGGACTTGAAGAACCTGCAGAAAGATCTCGCAGGTAAATTGTTAAGATTCTCTCCCAAAATTTTCTCCACAAAAATGATTGAAAAATCTCTTTCGCACAATTTTTTTTTCCGGATAATCCTTCGTAAAAGGGAAGGTATCACCCTCGAAATATATTGCCCGGAAATCCTTCACAAAATATCTCCTCGAAAATGCTTCACCAAATATTTTCCCTGAATTTAACCCCAAATTTGTTCCCAAATATGTTTCGTACAATTTCGCTTCCAAATACTTCGTCGCAACATACAATGTGTGTCTTATAAAATTCGTGTACGAAATATTTCTTTCCGAAAACACCGAGTACTTCACAGAATATCCATCGAATTTCTTTCAAAATTGTTGCGCAAAACATCTCCCCCGAAATTTCGATCCAAATTTCTTCCCCAAAATGATTCGCAAATACCTATCTCCAAAGTTTCTTCTCGAAAGATTTCTTTCCAAAAATACCAAGAAATTTCTCCATAAATTCTTTCCAAAAATACATAGAAATTTCTCTCCACAAATCCTTTCCAAAAATACCTAGAAATTTCTCCACAGATTCTTTCCAAAAATACCTAGAAATTTCTCCGCAAATTCTTTCTTTCCAAAAATACCTTGAAATTTCTCTCCACAAATCCTTTCCAAAAATACCTAGAAATTTCTCCACAAATTATTTCCAAAAATACCTAGAAATTTCTCTCCACAAATTCTTTCCAAGAATACCTAGAAATTTCTCCACAAATTCTTTCCAAAAATACCAAAAAATATCTCTCCACAACTTCTTTCCAAAAATACCTAGAAATTTCTCTCCACAAATCCTTCCCAAAAATACCTAGAAATTTCTCCACAAATTCTTTCGAGAAATGTTTCACACACCTTCCCGCCCAAAAGTTTTCATAAAACATATGTTCCCAAAATTCATCACAAAACATCTCCCCCTAAAACTTTCTCCAAAATTTCTCCCAATTTATTTTCTTTTCTTAATTTTTACCAGATTGCCGAAAACGTTCTGACAAGGTGGTCGCCGGATCCGAGTCCGAGCACCTGGAGCCCTTCAAGTCCAAGATGGAGTCCTTCTTCGAGCAAGGTGAGCAAGCACGCCATTTTGTTGTTGGGGAAAATCCCTCCTACATGTATCTCCGGGCGCCATTTTACGGTCGACCATAAATTAACGTCAGTTGGGCAGAGCTCGACTAGGTGGTGTATGAGTAGGTGGTGATGCAGGTGAAATGAGGCATTCCTGCCCCGCCAGGGGGCGACTTAACAACTGCGCTGACGTCATCGACGAGTCGAGAATTTCGATTTGCGTTAATTTTATGATCACCGTCGACCAGGGGGCGCTGCTTAATTAATCCCTGGTTCCTTGAAACGGCTCGTAAAAAAGGCTTTTTTTTAAATTAAGATTTATTTATAAGGGACGTGGCCGGAAGTCGCCATGGACCCATGGGGAGGAAAATTCCTGGGCAAGACTTTTTCTTGAAAAATCACAGGGGTGCTTTAAGATTAGGGGACGTTCAAGTATTACGTCATCATTGTACTTGGGAGTTTTTTTTATTTTTTATATTTTTTTAATTTTTTTTTATTTTTATTTATTTATTTTTTTTATGTTTTTTTATTTTATTTTTATTTTATTTTTTGGCTAAAATTCAGGAGCAGTTTATAAACTGTTAAGAAATATATATTTTGGGCTAAAACCCAGTTATGTACTTAAACTGTTAGGTTTTTAAAGTTTAGGGGGTGTTCAAGTATTACGTCATCATCGTACGTGGGAGGTTTTTTTGTTGGCTAAAATTCAGGAGCAGTTCATAAACTGTTAAGAAGCATTTGAAGTTTAGGTATGAAGTTTAGGGGGCGTTCAAGTATGATGTCATCATCTTGGGGGAAGGGGGTGGCCGAATGAGATTTAGGGGCAAACGAAAGTTTTTAAATTTGTTTCACCAAAATTGAAGGGAAATTCATGGAATTGGTAATCTGTGAAGAATTGCTAAGATAGGGGGCGTTCTGGTATTATTTCATCATCTTGTACTATCATCTTTGGAAGGGGCATTCAAGTATTATCTCATCATCCACTGCATGTGAGTGGGAGACTGATGATTGGGATGAGGAGGGTCAATTTAATGTTAATTTTGTTTTTAAATTGTTGGATAAATCCTGGGGCTATTCATAAAAGTGCGAAGTGTTGTACAGGGGGCGTTCAAGTATTATGTCATCATCTTATGATGAAATTTTGAGGGATTTTAAGAAATTTGAGTAAATTTTAACCAGTTTAAACAAATTTAACTTAGTATTTGTCACCCAGTTGTGTTCAAATGTGCTGTAACCCATCATCACTTAAGCTCCCACCACCAGGGGGCGCATCGTTGCAGTTTTTAAAACTTCCGGTTTGATTTTAATTTCATTTCTTCGTATTTTTTCATCTCCTTATGTCGTCATCATCAATTAGCAATTAAAAATGATGTTATGTTGCTGAATATGACACGCTTGCCTCATCGAAAATAATTTAAGGGAATTGATGACGATGGTTTAAATTATGTTAAAACTATAAAAAAAAAATACGTGAACGCCCCCTGGTGTCGAAAAGCCGCCCAGTGGCCTCTGACCTCAACCCTTTCTTCTCGTTTCCCACGCGTGTTTCCTCCTGAAACCATTATGCAAATTTGCGGCTGACCCCTGGCCGCCAGGGGTCAGGCGTACCCTTTTACCCCACGCGTTGCTCCCCGCTGGTCATTCAACCGACTTTTTTTTAAATTTTTTTAATTTTTTTTTTAATTTTTTGACCACTTGAGGCTCATTTGCGTGCGCATAATTTGAGAAGCCTCGCATGGTCGCGTTCGGGAGGGGTCAAGGGTCAAACCCCGGAAAAGCTGAGGTAACCGGAAGTGACCCATTCGGTCTTGACCCCCAAGCTGCTCGTTTTATATTTCTATCCGAAATAGGGATTTTTCAAATTTGTGATATTGAACATCATTTGTTTCATTTTTAACGAATTTTGCCGTTAAAAATACATGTATAAATTAATAACGGTTTTAGGTTTATAAGCTATTTTGAAATGCCTTTACTCAGTGATTTTATTTTTAACCAATTTTCTCGTCCTGGATCAGAATATTTTATTTGTTAAAAATATTAATGATCAAAGATTTGTACAGGTAGTTTTTTAAACAATTGCAAATTAATTTTTGTCAATTTTTTCAAATATTGTGATCAAGAGCGAGAAAATTGGTTGACAATAAAATTAATGACTACTAAGAACAGCGATATTTTTGAATAATTTTAAATTAATATTTTATTTTTTTTGTAGAATTTCAATTTTTTTTCAAATATTGTGATCAAGGGTAAGAAAATTGGTTAAAAAAATTAATGACTAAGGAGAGTGGTATTTTTAAATAATTTTAAATAATTTTGACTAATCATTAAATTTTTTTTGATAAATGTCTAAGAAGTGGGGTAAAAATAACGATGTAACAGCATGAATTGAAATTAGAAATTGTTTAGCAAATCTAAAATCTTGCATTTTCTTTAAAGTATAATTTTAAATTTGAGTTCTTTTAAACAAATACACGTATTTTGATGAAGGTGGGGAAATTTGGTCAAAAATGACACTGTGTTGAAGTCTGACAGCATTTTTTTTAGAAAAAAACTTTAAATCCTTTATCATATTTTTATTTTAATGAAACAATTTCGTTGCATCATCGATTTACATTTTTATCCAAATTGTATTCTGGCGGGTTTTGCATTCCCAGCCACTTTCACCAAAAAATTCACTTTGGAACCTGTCATCTTTTTTTAATATTTTGAAATTTCAGTGCAACATTAATTTTTATTGCCATCCAAGGTATTGCCAGATTTTCGATTAGTGCCCAATTTCCTCATCCTGCATTTTTTTTTTTTTTTTTCGAATAATGAGAAAATGGCAATAATTTCGGTTTTTTGAACAATTTGATCTCATTTTTATCCAAATTATTTCAGCCCAATTTCGCCCAAAGTGAGCCTTGAGCAGGTGCCCTACATCCGTGAATAATTTCGGTTTCCTCATACTTTCCAACAGACAATTTCCTGCATAATTACGCAAATTTCGGTCATAAAATTTGCCGGTTTTTCATAAAAAAAATATGGAAAACCAAATAAAAATATTGAGCAATAGCAGCAGGTGAATGTTACTGTCACGAAATTGCATTAAAATTCCTCCCCTTCCTAATTGCGACTGGAGGTCAAAGGTCACCCGATTGTCACATGTCAGACGCACAGGTGGTCAGGCGACATTTGCTCGACAGCTAAAAAATGACTGTCGCGTGTGTCAGACAGGAAGTGGCTACTGTTTTCATCAGAAATTGAAAGCAAATTAATACTGGGTATAATAAGGCTGGAAAAAATGGCGACATGTGGGACTCGGGACGTTTGGGGTGACCTTTGAACTGGGCAATTTTAGGTAAAAAACCCTTAACTATATTCATCCAATCTGTGGACGAAATAAAAAAAACAACGGAAACTGCTTAAGGCCCATTGAAAGTGCGTTGTGACTTTGGGGACACCCTGCATAAAATACCAAATGCAATTTCTCCTTTCCTGATCAACATATTAAAATAATTTTTTTGTAAACATTAGCAGGGACTCGCGTTTTTTGGGATGTGCTCTTTGACAACTTATGGAAATGCCTATGGTATTAATAAAAACGATAATTTTATGTTTGACCTTTATTTTGCTTAATGGGCGATAGGTGGCAGCACCTGTCGTCTGAATGGGAATATAAGAGATTTACTGTCGTTGGCAAAATAAAGAATATCTGGCTAAAGACAAAATGTCTTTTCATTTTATATAGCGCAGAAACTTACTATCGATATAAACTTTGAATTAAAACATTGTTTTATTTGAAATTATCATATCTGTCCAAAATTATCAAAATTCAATTGCAAAAAATCACTTTCAATGGGCCTTAAGTTAGACTTGAACGCTGTCGTGACACGTGACCTCTTGACCTTCCACTAATTCAGCTTGTTTTCTGTTTTTTTAGCTGAAAAGGACCACTCAGAGCTGGAGCTGAACCACAAAGAGTGTCAGCAAGTGTGAGTATTCAAATTTTGGTCAACAAAAACTGATTTCATCCCCCCCATCCCCAAAAAAATGCACCAAAAATAAATAATTTTTGGCGAAATTTCAAAGTCGACAAAATTTTATGCAAGAGCTGGTTGAAAATTTTGATTAAAATTTTTTGCCCAAATTGTGTCAACCTGTGGGATGACAATTCGTACCAAGATATAGGGGACTATGGCTAAATTTTATTACTTTGTTTATTTATTTTATTATAATTTTTGGGCGAAATTTCAAAGTCGACAAAATCGAATTGCAACCATGAAAATTGGTTGCACATTTTGAAAGAAAATTTTAACCCATATTGTGTCAACCAGTGTGACGACAATTACTACGAAGATAATGGTCAGCTAAAATCCCATTTTTAATGTAACAATAATGCAAATAAAAGGGGGCTACAGCTATATTTTATTTCATTTTTTTTTTTTTATGCAAAAAATCCTTTTTCGCTCTAGAAATCTGAAAAAAAATTGAAAAATGATAAGCCAAGTGTTTCATTTTTTTAACAAGGTAATGACAACATTTCGAGTTGTACTGAAATGTTTTTGTTTTATTTTCTTTGGCAAACCAAAATGCAGATTCGAAGAGGTCGTGACCTTCTACCAGTGGAAGCCCAAGGCGGGCGACGACGCGCTGCCCAAGGACTTCTTCGCCGCCTGGGTCGTCTTCTGCAACGACTTCAAGAACTGCTGGAAGAAGGAGCAGCAGAAGATCGTCAAAGAAAGGTAAGTTTCCAGAAAAACAATCTGAATTTTGAGTTTATATTCGACTGAAAACTGGACGAAAATGATTTTAAACACATTTGTGACAACAACAAAAAACGGAGGATTTCGATCCAAATTTTCAACCCAACACATCCCCCACGGACCCCACCCCGCCAATTTACCGAAAATGAAGGCAAAATTTGAACGCCCCTTATCCCGCAAGCCATTCATGGACGACCCGCGTCGTCCAGTCCTTCGCCGGACGACCCTCGCCAGCCGTGACGTCACTACGGCGCTCCCGCACGTGCCATCGTTCCTTTTTTTTGAAATTTTTTCACAACGTTCGAAGTTGGCGTTCCATTTCCACGCATTCCAGATGCGGAAGCTGACAAATTTTTAGTGTTGTTTGTCCAGTTTCGGCTAATTGAGTGTTTCGCGAGTGAATAAAACGGGAAAAGCCTCATCCGCTGTTCTCGTCCAGGTTGGAAGAAGAGAAAAAGCTGAAGAAGACGGTCAGCCAGCGGTTGGAGAAGCTGAGGTCGTCCGTGGTGAAGACGCCCAAATGCGCCTCGCCCACTAGTCTGGTGAGTACTTTTTAAGTTTCGTTTTTGGTCAGTTTAATTTTATTGGTGATGTTCAACGGGGGCTTTTTTATTTCGCTTTCTGGGTCGCAGGCCGCGGTCTGCGTCGGTGTCGGGGTGGCTGCCTATGTGCTGGCGCGCGTGTGCACGTTCGCTTGGCTGGTGCCTGAATGGCGTTCGCTTTTGTAATTCTGTTGCTTACATCGCACGCTTGAAGTTATATTTTGTGTTTGATTTCATTCGTAAATTCGTAATAACATATACGGTGTGGATAATTTGACGATGGGAAATCCCGCCTTGCAATGATGGCTTGTGATCCGGCGGGGCGACACTCCGTTGGGGAATGAAGCACCGACAGTGCGGTGGCGCTGCTTCCCCGAGTGGTGGCGCTGCAGTCGCTGTTGGACTATAATAACAATGGGTGCAATAATGATATTAAATAATAAATGTAACGCATATTGCGAAAAATAACAGGTTGAAGTTCTTGATGAACGTGATGTTAATAATTTTTAATAATAAAAAAACAAATTAGAAAATCTATTTATGGATGAGGAATTGTTTTGAGTTGAAACAAACAAAAAAAACACTTTTTTAAAAATGTTAAATTATCAGGGTTGCCACTGACAGGCATAATTGCGAAAATGTAAAACAATAAGCTATAATTTTTAGAGATTTTAATGATTAGAAGAAATTCAGAAAATATTCAGATACTACAGCGTGAAATTTTTGTGTTGCAAAAAGTAGTATTTTCGAGTTAAAATGCTCAAATGCAATTAACGTTTAGTTTTATTTTAGTCTTTTGCATTACTTTTGCATTAAATGTAGTGGTTTTCGGATTACCGAGGGTAACTCTTTAGAATAAGCCAGCAATGGCGGCTACGCTTGTTTTCTACGGAGCCTGACTCAGCCTGTTAGGGATAG
>JAQFYZ010003011.1:0-14759 GCA_034695085.1 Cylindroiulus punctatus | reverse complement strand
TATTAATATCAACTTTTGGAAATGGTCAGCAGAAATCTCAAAATAATTAATGAACATGTAAAAAATTATTTTTTGGGAATTTTTTTGGATGGAATTTATTTTTCAATTTTATTTTGTTGTGAGGAAAAGTCAGGGAAAAACTTATTTTCCCTGACTTTCCCTGATTTTACAGCAAAAAACGTAGTTTTCCCTGAGTCTCCCTGACCATTTTTCTCTTCCCTGACTTTCCCTGACTTTCCAGGTGTGTATGGACCCTGTATTACCCCATAGTCAGCATGGGAATGCCATTTTCACCCAGTACGTAACAATACAAAACGTCAACCATAGTTATTCTATAGCATGACATACATACACATATACAGAGCAAAATGAGGAGAAAAACATAAATAAAATAAAAATAAATTAATAAATAATTAAGGGATAGGAATGATGGTGTTATCGCAGACAGAAAAAAATCAGGTCTTGAGTGAAGCTAACTTATTTTCTTATAACAGTTTGACATCAGCAGAATCCATTTATGCTATAACTCAAAAAATGAAAAAATTTGATTTACACCACTATCACTTTCACCCCTTCATATGAAAAGAATACATGTTGTAAATTACAAGCTAAAGCAAATTATTTTATTAAAATCAGCAAAAATCATTAATTGTTTCTTAACAAAAAATTGCAGAAATAATTTAAAACTAAAATGCTCAACACTGCTAAAACAAATTCAAAATAGTGAATTTACAAGCAGATTTTCTTCGATGTTAATTAAATTAGCAAAGTTCATTAATTGTTTCTTAACAAAAATTGTAAAAATGATTTAAAACTACAGTATAAAATGCTCAACATTGCTAAAACAAATTCAAAATCGTGAATTTAAAGCAGATTTTCTTGGATGTTAATTGATTTCACGAAATGCCATGTCACGCAGTCGCTCAGCGGATACAAAATAATTGATATTCTGACACGTCATCAATCGCCATTTTCCATAAAATCTTTTCAGCGTCATTAATTTTAGAAACTAATTTTGGCGCCCCGAATCAGTTAATTGAAGCCAGCAATTTAATTCCCGTCTTGGTTTCCATCTTGCAGCAACTCGTTTACACGAAAAGATTCATCCGAAAAATCTGCAGCTCACTTTTCTCATCCTCTTTTCTTGGAGGATTAAAAATCTGGAGAAGCTCAAACGAAACAATGGAGTAAGTCGGCCATCTTTTACCCCCTCCCACCCCTCCCCCTCTCATCCCCTTCCCTCTGCATTAATTTCGCTTTTCATATTAAAAGCGGATTTTGATGGAAGAGGAATTTCCCTCGGCAATCGATGAAATCCACACACCAGCCACTGTAGGCCTATTTGCATTTTAATTAAGCGAATTAAAAACAGAATGGCTGCAGGCAATAGAGTTCGGATAAACGGGGTGCAGAGGACGTCGTGGACACCTCAAGATCGCAGCGCTGGAGGAGGGGCTTGGACAACCAACCGCTGACCGGATGACCAAACCATCAAGTGTTCCATGACCAAACCATAAAGCGTTCCATGACCAAATCATCAAGTCTTCCATGACCAAGCCATCAAGTCTTCCATGACCAAGCCATCAAGTGTTCCATGACCAAAACCATCAAGCATTCCATGACCAAAACCATCAAGCATTTCATGAACAAACCATCAAGTCCTCAATGGCCAAACCATCAAGTCTTCCATGACCAAAACCATCAAGCATTCCATGAACAAACCATCAAGTCCTCAATGGCCAAACCATCAAATCCTCCATGGCCAAACCATCAAATACTCCATGGCCAAACCATCAAATCCTCCATGGCCAAACCATCAAATCCTCCATGGCCAAACCATCAAATCCTCCATGGCCAAACCATCAAATCCCCCATGGCCAAACCATCAAATCCTCCATGACCAAGCCAACAAGTCTTCCATGACCATGCCAACAAGTCTTCCATGACCAAGCCAACAAGTCTTCCATGACCAAGCCATCAAGTCTTCCATGACCAAGCCATCAAGTCTTCCATGACCAAACCATCTATAGTCTTCCATGACCAAACCATCTATAGTCTTCCATGACCAAACCATCTATAGTCTTCCATGACCAAACCATCAAGTCTTCCACGACCAAACCATAAAGTCTTCCACGACCAAACCATAAAGTCTTCCATGACCAAACCATCAAGTCTTCCATGACCAAACCATCAAGTGTTCCATGACCAAACCATCAAGTGTTCCATGACCATACTATGAAGTGTTCCATTAGCATACCAGATGAAACAAATGTTTAAAACCAAACTCGTGTTGTCAAATGTTAGAGCATCAATCTGGCAAGTGTTACAATGGCAATACACCATGTGTTCCTAGGTCATTCCACAGCCACCAAGAAAGATGAATAATTTCGATGACCACGCCCCTCGAGGTGTCCCCTCGACCGCCTTGAGGTGTCCACGACCGGCGGAAGTGGACGTAGGCCTAATCGGAAATGGCTCGTTATGTCCAGGAGGAAATGGGTCGAGATCACGCTTGGACGAGCTGACCAATTGAATGTGAGAAGTGGTCGAGCGAGAAACTGTTAAGGACTCGTTTTGCGCTCATTAGGTCAGCAAAAAAATACTGACCGCTTGCTGTTAACGGAAAATCAGCAAAGTCAAACCGAATCCTTAAACCGATGTCCAGCCGACCAATTGTCCAGTTATTTGGAGGATCCCCAGGAAGATACCACGGATGGACAACCAAGAAAAAGACTCAAAAGTTGCTATGACAATGCAAGCAGTCATCTGTTTGTTACAGGTTTAAAAGGTTCTCATTTAAACAGCTGCCTGATGCAGAAGAGGCTGACCTATGACCCATGACCCCTGGAAATTCGTGCTACAGCCCCAAATGTATTTGTTAAATATAGTCGTCCCGGAAAAACAACAAACATTTTTACAGCCAATCAGAGAGAGTCGGCTTATCGACGTACTGTTTCAGGAGTTTCAGCGGTAGGAGGAAAATGGCTGCCATGCTCGATATTATATTGCAGGAAGGACGAGTCGCAAATCGGAAATTGCATCCTATTGGTCTGAACGACGCCATTTTTTCGTTCTTTTGCCGTGACTACTATAGGGTGTTGACCGTTCCAAAATCGGAGTTCTTAAGTTCCATTGAAAGCGGTTATTTGCAAGTGAATTTACGTAATTTTGGACAGCTATGATAATTTCAAATGAAACTAAATGTTTTAATTCCAAGTTTATATTGATAGTAAGTTCCTGCGCTATATAAAATTAAAAAGACATTTCGTTTTTAGAATTTTTCCAAACTTAGCAGAGATCTCTAGATCTCTTATATTCTTATTCAGACGGCAGGTGCTGCCATCTATCGCTCATAAAGCAAAATAAAATGTCATACGTAGAATTATCGTTTTTATCACATTATATTCATTTCCACAAGTTGTCAAAGAGCACCTCCAATAAAATGCAAGTCCCTGTTAATGTTTACACCAAAAATATTTTAATATGTTGATCAGGAAAGGAGAAATTAAGTTTCGCAATTTTGTGCAGGGTGTCCCCAAAGTCACACGCACTTTCGGTGGGCCTAGTGGTGGAAGTGGGGCTTTATGGGCGTCCAACAATTACGTCACCACATTTTTGACATTTGTCGCGCATTATTGCCACCTTATTTGAATATTCTTCATTAGTTACAGGGTGTCCGAAAACAATTTCAGTTTTGAACACGTGTAGAATAGCACTGCCATTGATGGGGCAAGGTGTGAGAATGCGATTATGGTGGACTTTGCGAAAAACCCTGCAGACTTAGGCAGAACAGAAGCAAGACTTTTTAGACTGATGGAGTAACACCAAAAAAAATCACGGTTTCGCTTCGAAATTTCCCAATGCGAAAAGCTTTATAGCTTTTACCAACAAATTGCGCTTTTCAGCAGATAATCCCGAGAGGTTTCGATCAAGACTCGCGAATTTTCAACTATGAGGTCTATCAGTGACGAAATCTAACCAAATTCATTCATTATTCATGCCTTTCAGGGTTTTATTTTGCCAGCATCGGAGATGAAGTTTTAAAAGGTTTAGCGGGTTATTCGCAGTCAAGAAGGCGATGATTTACTCGTCGTTACGAATGCCCCAGGCGACAGATGGCGCTCACAACGCATTAAGAAGCGCCGTAAGATTTGGCAGACACCCCCGAGAAATAATTAGCAAATTGTTGATGACAGATTCTGTAAATTGGTTGGAATGTGTGGGTTTGTGGGGTCGGAATAGGGAATTGGTGGCAAATTTATATTGCAGTACTGATACGTAGTGATTTACGTCAGTATTATGAGTGTGTAACGCCACTGGTGGCGCTGCAGTCGACCACTTTCATGGCCGCCAGAGTAGGATAAAAGCCTTACATGCAATGGGAAGTTTTTCATTTTTCCCAAATAAGCTCGTAAATGCAAGCTAATTATTATTTTGACGGTTTTGACTAACTATGTGGTACCCAATAATACTCACAATTGTTAGCATTTAAAGCATTCCGTATTTATTTTTGGGCCACGAGTCTGAGTTTATCGAACTTCGCCATGTTATTTGATGAAAGTATCCTACTTTCAATTCCTACTTTCATGTGAGCTTACACGACTGCCACTAGATGGCGCCCCTTTCACTGCACACTCCCAATATAGCGAGGTATGCTAGTGTTTGTATGCAATATATTGATATGTAGTAATTCACAGGTGTTATTATAGCGTCCCCACATGCAAAAGAAATTTGTTTCAAATGCATTTTGAAATACATTGCAAATTGTGAAATGCATTGCAAATTAATTTAAATGCAAACAGAAATGCATTTTATTAATGCATTTCACGATGCATTTTACAATACCTTGAGAAGTGCATTGTGCAATACATTTAGCAATACAGATTTATGACATTCAGGGTGCTATTATAATTTATTACATTATTAAAAATTCAATCCTAAAGTACATTGAGTTTTAAAAATTAATCAAGATGATCAATACATTATAAAATATATTTCACAATACCATATGAGCTATTTATGGAATATGTAATGAAATGCATTTTGAAAAGCATTAGGAAATGCTCAACAAATGCAGTGTAAAATGGATTTTATAATTCATTATGAAATACATTTAAGTCTCAATCTACACATATTGTAAAATGCATTTCAAAGTGCATTTTCTATAATGTATTTCTAAATGCATTTCTTTTCCATATGGGGCATTAATGTTAGTGATATCAGTTGTAGCAAATGTAAAATCAATGATGAGTTCAATTACATGTATAAGTCTGTTATCACTACAGACATGATAATTTCAGTGACATGGGCAAAAATTTAAGAAATGATTTGGGAAAAAGTACTGATAACACAATCGTACTACTTGTATATCATCATAGAATACCACCACGAATTTGACATTGACTTGTACAGGTTTTTCCACTAGGGGGCAGTATGTGAAGAGTAGGAAATGTATGTGAGGTTATTGTGTAAAGGTACATGTAGAAGAAAACTAAAATGCTTGAATTCCTTCGTTATAAGAATACCCAAAGGATTACAAAAAAATTTTGATTAGTGGAAATTGTGAACAAAAACAAGCCACAATCCACCCTGAAACACATAGACAGCTTGGAAAATCATTTTTTGAATCTTCACGATTCCCCTACAGGTCATACATCAACGTCCATCAATGTTCAGATTCACCAAGATTCACTGCAATCACTCAAAGGCCCCAGGTCAAGAATTTCGTACAACGTCCATATAGGGGTCAGTCAGATTCATCAAAAGAGTAGGACCTTAAAGCTTAATTAAGCTCATCGCAGTAATAATGCACCCCCGACACTGTACACATGATACTCGTATGATAACTGATCGATAATCGCATTTTCTGCATAAAATATCCACTTTAATTAAAGTTTGCATTAATAATACATGCACCTTTACCAGCGCCACCAGCTATACCAGGTATTTTCATTTTTAATTAATTTCGCTCAACTACATCTCCTCACATCATACAAGAGATTTTACATTTTCATTACTGGTATATGACGCCAAAATACCTCTCCTCACATTATAAACAATTTTGATAGCTGTAAAATATTACCATGCACAACAACAAACATTAAAATTATTTACCGAAATTATGAGGGAAATTTCGGACGAAATAGCCATTTAACTAGTAATACAGGAAAACTATTTATCTTACTAGTTTTAAGCACCTCCAGGTTGTATTGCATTATTAAAGCAACTTTAAATTTATACCTGACAGCTCCATATGTTTATGATTAACCAGCCTAAACATTTTAGTTGAAATGAAATTTTAATCTTCACATCATACCAGAGGTTTTACATTTTCATTACTCGTATATTACGCCAAAATACCTCTCTTCACATTATAAAAACAATTTTGATAGCTGTAAAATATTACCATGCACAGCAACATTAAACAACAACAAACATTAAAATTATTAACCGAAATTATACAAGGGAAATTTCAGACGATATAGCCATTTAACTGGTAATAGATTACTACTTGGCAAATTTGGAAAACTATTTTTCTTACTCGTTTTGAGCACCTCTGGGTTATATTGCATTATTAACCCATATCCGAAGAAAATGCATTTTAAATGAATATGTGCAATGTATTTCAATTAACGAAATATATTTCAAATGCATTTGAAAATGTATACGCCAAACTGTATAATGCAGTTGTAATATATTTCCAAATTTATAGTAATGCTGAGCTATATTTTAATGTATTTCAGCTTTAATTGAGATAAGATTTTAAATTAATTTCGCAAAATGGACCTCACTAAGGTAACTCGTCAATAATGGATTGTGCAGGGAAATTTGTGTGAAAATAATATTTTTACACAAAATTTGCATAACTGCAGTTTGAAGTAAATGTATTTGCAATACATATTTCAATATATTTACATGTGTTTTGCAATATATATTGCAATACATTTAAAAATTTATTTCTAAATACATAATACAATTCATATTTTAGTGCCAATCCAAAGGTATTCTCCAATGTATTTCCAAAAATGCATTTCTTGCTATGCATTTGAAAATGTATTTCTAGGTATGCATTTCAAAATACATTTCTTTTCCATATGGGAAAGTTTATAAGTTACACCTGACAGCTCCTTATGTTTATGATTAACCAGCCTAAACATTTTACTTGAAATGAAATTTTAAATGCATTTTTTTTTTGTGGAAAACCGTGCTCATATCTGGCAAATGCTGCATTATTCAAGCTGTATTTCAGGCAAAAAGCTGCCTGAACATGGTTATAGTCCCACCGGAAGTTGTATAATCCCTCGTTAACCAAACAAGGCCTAAATTGAGTCCCTCCCACCCCTGGCGTGCTTATATTGCATGGCGTGAGTGCATAGCTTTATGACTCTTCCAGGCACACAAGAGTTTAATGTATGACAGATTTAACGACGATAGAAATAAAGCCGACATTATTAATAAGATGAAAGTGGCCTTAACACGCCCAGGCTCAACGATAATCAGGCACAAAAGGTACAGCAGTTTGACATCAACAAAACTGCCTTTTGTTTCCCACAAATTTCAAATTTTTCTCACTAATTAAAAATCGCGTCCATCAAACCAAGCATCGATAATTGGAAGTTAACTTGCAGTAATTGCAGACTCGAGCACGTACCAGTCATCACTTGAGACATGTTGGAGAACAGGAGTCAGAGAGTGGGAGGATTTTTGCCAAAAACTTTAGGGAATTCCTGCCAGTTTTCAGGAAACAGCTGGATGCAGTACGTGCTTTCACAAAAAATTGGATATTTTTGGCAAATTTTTACGAAATAGTTGGGCAAGTTTAGAAGGTGATATTGCTTTCAACGATATTTTGATACTTTTGGTATATTTGGGAAGAACGTTACTAAATGTTTAGGACATTTTAGAAGCACATGTTGCATTCAGAGAAATTTGGATACTTTGGCATATTTGGAAAGAACATTACTAAATCTTTAGGACATTTTAGACGCATATGTTGCATTTAGAGAAATTTGGATATTTTTGGCATATTTTTACGAAATCTTTGGGCAAGTTTGGAAGGTGATATTGCTATCAGCGATAATTTGATACTTTTGGCATATTTGGGAAGAACATCACCAAATCTTTAGGACGTTTTAGAAGCACATGTTGCATTCAGAGAAATTTGGATACTTTTGGCAAATTTTGACGAAATCATTGGGCAATTTAAGTTTGGAAGGTGATATTGCTTTCAACGATATTCGGATACTTTTGGCATATTTGGGCAGAACTAAGATTACTAAATCTTTAGGACATTTTAGAAGAACATGTTGCATTCAGAGAAATTTGGATACTTTTGGCAAATTTTGAAGATATCTTTGGGCAAGTTTGGAAGGTGATATTGCTTTCAACGATATTTTGATACTTTTGGCATATTTGGGAAGAACATTACTAAATCTTTGGGACATTTTAGAAGCACATGTTGCATTTAGAGAAATTTGGATACTTTTGGCATATTTGGGAAGAACATTACTAAATCTTTAGGACATTTTAGAAGCACATGTTGCATTCAGAGAAATTTGGATACTTTTGGCATATTTGGGAAGAACATTACTAAATCTTTAGGACATTTTAGAAGCACATGTTGCATTCAAAGAAATTTGGATACTTTTCTTAATAAAATTATTAAGAAAGTAGGTCTTCATAAAAGAGAATAGCCGAAAAATAACGCAAATTTCGGCAAACGTTTTTATGTTGAATTTTTGAAATTCACCTATTTTGCATAATGATCTAGCAGTATCTCACACTAGTATCAATAATATAGTATTGATAAATGTTAAGCTCAACCATTTTGAGTATTGAGGTGACGTACACCTATTCAAACGTAAATTAAGACTAAAGTGCAAACAGTGCAAAAACAATGCAAAAAGGAGCATTTCGTGAAAAGAGAATTATAAACTGAGCCTAACAATGTTAAAAGGTGCACGCTCCTTAAGGCCCATTGAAAGTGATTTTTTGAAATTGAATTTACCTAATTTTGGACAGATAAGATAATTTCAAATGAAACTAAATGTTTTAATTCGACGTTTATATTGAAAATAAGTTCCTGGACTATATAAAATTTAAAGACATTTCGTTTTTACAATTTTTCCAAATTCTTAGCAGAGATCTCAAGATCCCTTATATTCCCATTCAGATGGCAGGAGCTGCCATCTATCGCTCATAAAGCGAAATAAAAAGTCAAAAAGGGAATTATCGTTTTTATTAATATCATATGCATTTCCACAAGTTGTCAAATAGTACCACCAATAAAACGCGAGTCCCTCTTACTGTTTACAAAAAAATATTTTAATACGTTGATCAAGAAAGGAGAAATTGAGTTTCGCAATTTTGTGCAGGGTGTCCCCAAAGTCACACCGCACTTTCACTTGGCACATACTGTTGATCCTATTGTGATACAATTTTTTTTTAAACATTTTCACCCCAATCACTAGGAAATGTGTCGCTGGAAATCCCATCAAAGCCTCAATAAGTGTCACCGGAAATTTCGTTAGTATGATTAACGCTAATTTCGTCAATCTGGAAAAATAGTATCGTTGACTTTGAACGAAATTTTTGTCTCATGGTGCGCATCTGAGGCCGAATTTTCGATTGCGTGACGCCATAAATTTGGGCCATCGGGATGACCGCCCTTGGCTTAGGGCATGAGTTATGAGCCCATTGAACAAAGTCCTCACGAAACTTCATTTCACGCTGCGTGAACACAAAAACGAAAGAAATGTCTTTTTGGTTTGGGACGAATTAATGGCCTCAATCCTACATTTCCAGAAATCGTTTTCATACACAGATGGCGATAACGTCGCTACAGCTGGGCTTTAAGTTGACGAAAAACGTGCGATGGAAGTCACCGAAAAATGAATGGCAACAGGAAGGAGCAAGGACCGCTCATAAATTACTGAAAACCATCTTGAAAACGTTTCCAAACATATCAGCAAAAGTTTCGCATTTTCTGCTGTCAACAAATTCCTAAACAAACCTTACGAAATTCAAATTAGAAATGGTTAAAGAATGTTGTGAAATATCTGGGAAATAAAAGTTTTACTGAATATGGAATCTCAACGTGATCTCAACATTGTGTGTATGGGGAAGTGGCAGCAGCAGGGCATAATGTAAAGTGTGACCCATTGGTTGCATAGTAGCAAAGTTTGGGAAATGCAATTTCGATGTTTTAAAAAGTTGGAAGATGTAAGAAAAAACGGGCAGCTTAAAAGAACGTTTTGTTTTCATGGTAAAGTAAGATTTTTATGATCATTATTTCAACAAAGTAGAAAACTTGAAATCAGAATGTGAAATGCAACTTATTTCTCTTTAGATTTCAGGATTTACAAGGCACATAGAGAAAAAGAGAAAATTCCAAAATTCCGTAAAACGTTTTTTAACTAAATTTGATATTTCCTGATTTTGCAAATAAAGCTGACTAATTTGCAACGCCAAATTTTCGTTTAATAATCGATTGGCTTCAAATTAAGAGACGCGCCAGGAAAATGAGAACCAACTCATCTTCAACCACGAAACTGGATTAATTAAAAATTGATGAAGGGACGACAAAAATAGCAAGTTCGATTACTTCGTTAATTATTCTGACGAGCGATCAAATTTAACACCGTTGCAGCGAGGCTAGATCAAGGATTTTAACCCGAGAATTAGCAGGTTTATATTGCACCATATTGCAATAGGGATATTTTTGACACCAGGGTTAGCAACCTCGCAGATAAGGTGATTATTGCAGCTACGAAATCTGGGAATATTATTTCATTATTATGCTATGTTAACCTTGCCTTTTGGTTCGGTTAACTTTGACCCATGATTAACTGTTAACGTTCTGTGGTGCAAAGCATCTCCCCAGGTAACTCGAGGTTTACCTTGGGTTTTTCTAAAATGGAGTTGGTGCAACCGGCCCTTAGATACATGTAACATTACAACATTGTTGTTCAAAATTTGTGATTCACATACTGTACATGTACATGTAGAACAACTTCAGCACCACAAAAATGTATTTCAAATGAAGGAGGCTAAATGTTTTGCAAAACTGGTTGACAAATGATGGATTTAAATGTCAGTTGTGCATGACTGTGTTGCTCTTTAAACTATTTCTGTGACATTCAATTATATTCGAGTGAATAATTGAAGAAATATGCAAATGAGCAAATGTCACAAATTCGAATAATGCTTTTCTAAACTTTGAACCTATGACCTTGGCCTTGGGTGCCAAGGGGCAAAAACAATTTACACTAAATTTGAATACTTTCCACTAGCTAATGTTTATAATTAAGCACCCTAAATGATTTTTCCCAAACCTAAGACCTGGCTAAATCGATTTCAAGCAACTAAAAATTGCTTCCATAAGAAACCGTCAACAACAAATTACGAGATACCAAAAACAAATATTCATACAAAATTAACTTTGATTAGAGCATTGCTGAGTTCAAGGGAAGTCTCAGACAGTATAAATGTACAAAGATTAGTATTTTCACGTAGATATCAAGTAGAAAAGCTGAACATATCATGAACACAAATCATGAAATCATCAAGTCCTATAAACCAAAACAAGTGCTTCAAACCACCTGATAATAACTACCTGCAAAAATCAAAAGCTCGTATCCTTGAACACTGCAAACTCTGCAACGTTGCAAATTCATCATGAGCTCCACTTTCAAAATTCATTTAATCCTATAAATCAATTCAAATCAGGATGCATTCCTGACAATTATCACTCAAAAAGCTACAGTTTGCATCCTTGCATTTGACCAATTTCAACATTGTCAACCTCGTCAGATACCCTAGATGAGCCAAATTCAGCTTTCAAAATTCATTAAATCCAATACATCAACCAAATCAGGATGTATTCCTGACAATTATCCCCCAAAAAGCTACAGCTGGTATCCTTGCATTTGACAACTTTTAACATTGTCAACCGCATCAGATACCCCTAGATGAGCCAAATTTAGTTATCAAAATTCATTAAATCCTATACATCAACCAAATCAGGATGCATTCCTGACAATTATCACTCAAAAAAGCTACAGTTTGCATCCTTGCATTTGACAAATTTCAACATTGTCAGTATCATCAGATACCCCTAGATGAGCCAAATTAAGCTTTCAAAATTCATGAAATCCTATACATCAACCAAATCAGGATGCATTCCTGACAATTATCACTCAAAAAGCTACAGTTTGCATCCTTGCATTTGACAACTTTTAACATTGTCAACCGCATCAGATACCCCTAGATGAGCCAAATTTAGTTATCAAAATTCATTAAATCCTATACGTCAACCAAATCAGGATGCATTCCTGACAATTACAACTCAAAAAGCTACAGCTGGTATCCTTGCAGTTGACAAATTTCAACATTGTCAACCTCATCAGATACCCCTAGATGAGCCAAATTCAGCTTTCAAAATTCATTAAATCCTATACATCAACCAAATCAGGATGCATTCCTGACAATTATCACTCAAAAAGGTACAGTTATCCTTGCATTTGTCAAATTTCAACATTGTCAACCTGATCAGATACCCCTAGATGAGCCAACTTCAGCTTTCAAAATTCATGAAATCCTATACATCAACCAAATCAGGATGCATTCCTGACAATTATCACTCAAAAAATCTAGTTTGCATCCTTGCATTTGACCAATTTCAACATTGTCAACCTCATCAGATACCCTAGATGAGCCAAATTCAGCTTTCAAAATTCATTGTCAGAATTCCAGCATCAGATTCAGCAATGAATCAAGTCATTCAACAAAGCCATTTAGGTGCATTAATTCAAGTAATAGGATGCATTTTAGCGGTTCACTTACCTGTCATCGAAGGTCGAGAAGCTGTTATCCCTCACTTCCGGTCAGCCGGAAACGGGCGTAGTCCAGAGCGGGACGCGAAGCACTTTTTTGCAGGACACGATGGGACAATGCAATTCGACCACAGACTGACCACTGGAGGAAAATCACCAAAGGTGGCTGGCACAACCGCGGCACACTCGAGCAAGTGTATGTCGAAAAAAAAGCCAAAATTCCGATGCTCGATGGCGACCACTGACCAGTGGTCAGGAGTCCCTTCAGTGGATGGACACGACGAAACGTATCACGACCGACTGCTCGCGAAGCTCCTTCACGAATGATGTTTCCGTTTCAAAATACGGAGCTGGTGGAAGGAGTGTGTGCCAAATGAAAATGAAAAAACTGCAACAGCGACGCCAGCGCCATCCGGCGGCCGCAATGGGAAACTGGCGGTCGATTTTCTGGGGGTGTTGGGGGGGGGGTGACAATTGCATAACAGGTTGGTGCTCAGGACGACGAAAGTCGAGTGACTGGCAACCTGCAACAAAAATAAAGCGAAATTAAAACAAAATTCCAACACATTTCATTTTGGGGGAAAATATCATCATTGAGGTTATAAATGAGTTGGGTCAAATTTTCTTTTGGAAATGATGGTAACGACATGAGACTAGGTTTTTAGTTTTTAAAATTACTGAAATTTCCCTGATTTACAGGCCAAGAACCTTTCATTACCACATGACAAAGAAATGTATTTTAAATGCATCTTGAAATACATGGCGAATTGTAAAATGTGTTGCAAATGTATTTTTCAGAAAAAGCTCCGTAATAAATGCATTATAGAATGCATTTACAATCCATTATGAAATACATTTATATCTCAATCTACATATATTTTGAAATGCATTTCAAAACGCATTTCAAAATTCCCACATGCAAAAGAAATGTATTTCAATAGCCTTTTGAAACACATTGCAAATTGTAAAATGTATTGCAAATTGTAAAATATATTGCAAATTGTAAAATGTATTGCAAATGTAAAATGTTATTTTGATGATTTCAGAGATTAATAGAAATGGATTTTTAATGTTTTTAGTGTATGTAGTTTGTATTTTTCAGAAAAAACTCCATGATAAATGCATTTTAGAATGCATTTACAATCCATTATGAAATACATTTATATCTCAATCTACATATATTTGTAAATGCATTTTAAAACGCATTTCAAAATTTCCACATGCAAAAGAAATGTATTTTAAATGAATTTTGAAATACATTGCGAATTGTAAAATGTATTGCAAATGCATTTTTCAGAGAAAGCTCCATGATAAATGCATTATAGAATGCATTTACAATCCATTATGAAATGCATTTATATCTTAATCTACATATATTTTGAAATGCATTTCTTTTCCATATGGGATTCCATGATTTCCAGGTAAAGATCGTTAAACTTCCCTGCTTTCCTGGTCAAGAACATTCAATTTCTCAGGTTTTTCATCACACTTTAGCACACTTGAGGAACGTTCAAATATTATGTCATCGTCATATCAATCTTGTCTTGTCGTGAAAATAGGACAGCCTCCGTTTTTGTGAAAAACGTTGGACAATTTTGTGGTCAACGATGACAGGGTCTAATGATGATGCCAAATACTGAAATGACATAATATTTGAATGCCCCCAATGTTAACTTTTTGAACCCCTCCCCACCCAATGATTTGCATGACCACTGAAAAAAATTGAAACTATAACATAACTTAAAATTCAAATTTAGTCACACAAAAACACTTTCACTGGCGAATGGAGTGTGCAGCGAAAGGGTCGCCATCTAGCGGCAGTCGAGTAAGCTTACATGAAAGTAGGGATTGAAAGTAGGAATTGAAAGTAGGATACTTTCATCAAATAACATGGCGAAGTTCGATAAACTCAGGCTCGTGGCCCAA